>CM065722.1:81102997-81107997 GCA_033310375.1 Conus canariensis | reverse complement strand
GGTGGGGGGTGGGGGTGGAGATTGGAGGGATGGAGGGGTGGGGGGTGCTATCCAGAGCCACGGACTCGGGGGAAATCCCCACCCAACCCCCGCCCACCCCCACATCCCCGGCCCACCCACCCAACCCCAGGCACTATGAATGTCAGATCGATATGAGGTCAACTTCCACAGAAGTCCCTGGCGTTGCTGATGAGTCGTCACTTCCACCCGATTCAGCTGTGCACGTTCTGATTGATGTAACATTGACTGCTGTCTTCTCTACATGGCAAAGACACGTGTATATTTGTGGTGAGGATTAAGAAAGGGCACGCTACTTGCAAGTTATAGGAGTCGACGACTATATCCTTTTTTTTTAGACATATTTGGGGTATATTTTCAATCGCCGTTGATTGAAATATAGACAACAACAGCAATTCATCTTCAGTCTAAGATGATAACACATGTCCTAGACGTAGACGAACACGTTAATTTCTTTTTTTCTTTTTGTAATTCAGTCTCAGATGATAACACATGTCCTAGATGTAGACGATCTCGTTTTTTTTTTTTTTTTTTTTTTTTATAGTTCAGTCTCAGGCGATAGCACATGTCTTAGATGTTGACGATCACGGTATTTTTTTTTCTTTTCGTAGTTCAGTCTAAAATGATAACATATGGCCAGGACGTAGACGAACACGGGTTTTCTTTTTGTAGTTCAGTCTAAGATGATAACACATGGCCTCGATGTAGACGATCACGGTCATTTCCTTTTGTTTTCAGTCTAAGGTGATGACATGTCCTTTCATGACATGCGCTGAGTATCAATCAGGACCGGTAGACTCAGACACCTGCGGAGTTTGTCATGGACGTTCTCATAGATGCGAGAGACGTCCTGGTACCTAGACACACAACGTTCAGGTCAGGCCACCTTTCGGAAATGCAACACTACATACGAATACGCACTCAGGTGCAGGAATGCACACACATGCATACACGAGCATACTCACTCACTCACACATACACACATACTCTCTCTCTCTCTCTCTCTCTCTCTCTCTCTCTTTCTTTCTCTCTCTCTCTGTGCCCTACTCTCTCCCTCCCTCTCTCTCTCTCGTTCTCCCTCCTCTCCTTCTCCCTTTCTCTCTCTCTCTCCCTCTCCCCCCTCTCTCTCCTCCTCTCCTTCTCTCTCCCCTTCACCCCCACTCTTTCTCCCTCTCCCTCTCTTTCTCCCTCTGTCTCTCTCCATCCCTCTCTCCCTCTATTCTTCCCCCTCTCCCCCTCTCTCTCCCTGTCTCTCTCTTCCCCCCCCCCTCTCTCTCTCTCTCTGTCTCTGTCTCTCTCTCTGTCTGTCTGCCTGTCTGTCTGCCTGTTTGCTTGATGTGAGTAGAAGAAAAGGAAAGAAGAGAGGGAATTGTAAAGGACAAGTCCATTGTGATGTCTTATTCTTTATCTTGGAGCAGAGAGAGAGAGAGAGAGAGAGAGAGAGAGAGAGAGACAGAGACAGAGACAGAGAGAGAGACAGAGAGAGCGAGAGAGAGACAGGGAGAGAGAGAGAGAGAGAGAGAGAGAGAGAGAATGAGTGTGTGTGTGTGTGTGTGTGTGTGTGTGTGTGCGCGCGTGTATGCACGTGTGTGTGTGTGTGTGCGTGCGTGCGTGCGCGCGCGCGCGCGCGCGCGCGTGTGTGTGTGTGGGGTGTGTGTGAATGGCAAAATCTCACAGCTTTATTGGCAGTATGAGCAGTGAATGCAGGGCTTTGCTTACTTTTAGGTACCAGACCAGGATGTTCTCTACCCATTTATACTAACACCGTCTTCGCTTCTTTAGCGTGGGCGACTTGCGTGCTTGAAAAGCAAAGGTTTTCAATTCCATGTATGTTGTGAAAGACTACCCCCTCACATCACCACACAGAAAGTGGTCTGGTGGAAAACGTATTCTGCTACAAAACAAGCAGTTCTGGAGTGAGTGGTTCGAGTCCTTTTTTCACCTCCTTATCCCACAAGCCCTAAAACAGCGGCCAGAGTCCTAGTCTTTCAGATTCGCTGATGAAGCGAAATCCCATATGGTGCCTACACTTTGTGCACGTCATAGAATCTTCCGCAACACCGAAACGTGTCTGTGGCGAAATTCTGCAGGAAAGTTAGAGCTTGATATGTCAACACAAGACAACAGCAGACAGGAAACAAAATAAGGGTGGGGTTACATCGGGGCGTCTTCAATTTCAAGAAAGCGATCTGGTGTGACGATGAAATCACACAATACAGTTCAATGCAATACAGTACAAACACACTGCAATGCAATGCTGACACAGTGTAAACATCAGAATTAAAATGAAGTCTTTACTTCACTACGCTGGTACTTGCTGTCACAGAGTCCCTATACTATGAAAATAATCGTAGAGCACAGCCCTGTCATGCAGTCTCACACCGAAATGGAAACCCGCAGCATCGTGTTCATCATCCGCATTCTCATCGATCAGCTTTAAAAAGATATGTCTCAAATTCTGTGGCCCTTCATGCCATACTCTCATGGAGACCACAGTTTCGATGTCCTCTCCACGCCTTGGTTTGATTCGCAGGTATCGGCAATTCATGGGGGCTGTCGTTGGACGGATGTGGTGGCGCCCTCCAGAATGAGAGCTCACTTACGCCGGCTCCGCGACAAAGTAATTCTTGTTGTAGGGGGCGCTGTAGGTGGTGTCCTGCGTATGGTGGAACAGAACAGGTGCCACTGAACACGACCGAAGTGACTCGGCAGCAGTACAGTGTCTCCTCCGGTGGGTTGCCTCTTGATGACTTGACTTTGACTGCTCCCTGTGGATAGCCGGAGCTGGGACTGTGGCTGTGGATGGGGAGTCGGAATGAACGGTGTGGGTGCAATGCCATTAACTTGGCACAGAAGATGGGACAGCAAAATACAAAACAAAACAAAAAGGCCCTTGACTCCTCTAATTCAATCACAGATGGGAGAGTTACACCAACATTAAAGAAGATTCTTCTGGACAACATCTTTAGTTGAATATCTCACGAACATGAAACACCGTTAGATTGAAACAAAAGGTTAGAAAGGAATGTCGAAACTAAGTAATGAAGTTACAAGCCAATCAAGAAACGACGAAAAGTAAACCTACGTATGAAAGGAAGGTTGAAACTTTGTCACTTCGGAAGGAAGACTGATGCTATGTAAGGAAGAATAGAAAAGGTTAAAGCTAATGAAGAAATGAAGGCTCGAATTAAAAAAATGGAGAAGTGAGGGTTAAACATTAATAATGACGACAGGAAGATTAAATCCAAAATATACCCCTATGAAGGTTAGAAGCAAGTGAGAAGTTAAAACTAAGTAAATACGTAAGGTCGCAACCGAGGACAGAAGTGAAGTTAGAACTTAAAGCTGTAAAGGAATAAGAGAGACTTAACGTTGTTTATAGTTCAGCCGACCGCAAAGGGCCATATCAGGGCTCGTAAAGGAATAAAGAATCAAAAAATATTATAATACGAAGTAAAGTGGGAAAGTTAAAATACGTAAATGATCAGCTGCCGTGGCGAAGTGGTTAGCGTCCCAGACACCCGGCAGGGAGCTTGTGGGTTCAATTCCCATCGGAACCATGTAATTGTGGAATTGTTAGCCCCAACGATCTCCTATCCAGAGCTGAGTTTGCGTTAAGTTCGGTGTGGAAGTCTGGGTAGACCCCACTGTTGAGCTTCATCCACCTAATGGTTGTATCTTGAGAATGTTACTCAATTTTCCTGGCCAACACTGCAGGTGTCCGTATCTCTCGGGTCCTGGTCGACAGCCAGAATATATTATGAAGTAAGCGTGTGGTACAGACAGACCTGTCGTGCCGTCCCGGACCAGAATTGGAATATCGTAGCATCATCTTCATCCTCCTCCTCCTCATTCATCAGCATTACAAACATAAAACAAAGCAAAACAAAACCCAAAGTCTCACACTCTGTTGCCCTCCAGCCCTGCTGTCACGGTGAGCACAGTTTGGACATTCTCACCACGTCTATGTCATTGATGAGAGATTCTGTCAGGGTCACAGATGTCGGCTAAGTGGTGGTGGTTTTATTTTACGTCTTTTCATCCGGCAGATGATATTAGACGAAAAACAAACAAACAAACAAACAAACAAAAAAAAAACAAACAAAAACAACAACAACAAAAACTACCACCACTTAAGTCATTTCAACTCATACATCTGCATACACTTATGAAAAAGAAAACAGCATATCAGTTAAGGACCCTCATAATAGTCTAGCTACATCAGAACGGCTAAAGTGGCGGCAAACTCAATTATGCATGAGTCAGACAGAACTTGACTCTCATTTTCATATTTGTCAAGATTGATACCTTTCCCCGTATACATTTAGTTAAAACTGGACAATCTAATAGAAGGTGATGCACAGAGATGAATTTTCCACAGACACACACAACTTCAGGAGAAAATTTGGTCTTCCATGGTTCAGCCTTAATTTTGTGATATTCTCAAGCCAGATGGCGTGAGCAACCAGGCAGAGTGTAGCATTGTTCACAGAAAAAAGGTTTTGTAAACGTAGTGTTCCAGGTTGAATAGTATTTCACACTTGGAAGGATGTAATGGCAAATTTAGCACACATTCTGAACAGTTTTGTGCACCAAGTTTAGCTAGATTATCTGCTATTTTATTCCCTCTGAGACCACAATGTGAATGAATCCAACAGAAGTCTACGATTACACCCTGAGACATAATAATTAGGTGTCGGCTAATTAATGGGAACTGTCACTGAATACATATGCTGGCTGCCTCCGAAAGGAGAGCTCACCCATGCTGGCTCTTCTTCTAAGGAATTGTTGTCATCTCTAGGAGGGGGAATAACTAATTGATTACCTACCAGAACAGGCACCATTGAACAGCAGCGAAAAGAATGGGCAGAAGTGCAGTGTCTCTTCTGGTGGGTTGCCTCTTTACGTTGACTGCTCCCATTGTGGATCGCCAATGCTGTGACTATGGCGGGACAACACAGACTGTAGATGTGGACGGGGGA
>CM065722.1:81092997-81095497 GCA_033310375.1 Conus canariensis | reverse complement strand
GCAACCACAATAGCTGAGGTACTTCAGACGGCAGAGACTTACCGGGAAGCGAGGCGTGATTTGCCTGTACAAGAGGAAAGCCCAGAAGCATATTCAGAGGATAGCAGGCCAGCACATATCTCACGCAACGGGTCAGTATTGCACGCCCGTAGGCCCACGGCATCACGTGAGCAAACAAGGGTGAAGGCCCACGTGGTTAAGGCGTGTGGATGAACGTACCTGCTTCCTGTGCAGTAAGACAGGGCACTTGGCTAGGGACTGCATATTCAAGTCACAGAAAGCAGCAGCAGTGAGGGTCAGGCCAAGTGAGAGGCAGGCAGAAAGAGATGGAAAAGATGACAGTGTTATTTTGTCTGGGTTATGCTGTGTGTTCACAGATTCAGGTGATAACATGGATGTGCACAAAGGCAGAGTGGGGGACAATGTGGTTAATGTCATTAGAGACTCTGGGTGCACAGGTATAATGGTGAAGGAATCCCTGGTTAAGGAGGGACAATTCACAGGTAAAACACAGAGGTGTAGACAAATAGATGGAACAGTAGCAGAATTCAAAATGGCCCAGGTATTTATTGATACACCATTTTATAGTGGGACTGTACAGGCTTTGGCTGTCCCGAAGCCGCCGTATGATCTAGTAATCGGAAACATTCCAGGAGCACGCGGGTACGGAGACCCAGACCGTGATTTCTGTGTTGAATCAGGGAAAAGAAATCACGGGAGAGAAAGGCCTCAGGCGGTCACACACTCCAGAAAGCATTGGACCGTGTCCAGTGAGACTAACCCCACTCACTTACGGGCAGAGCAAAAGGGCGATAACCCGCTTAGAAAATTGTTTAGGTTCGCCCACACAGGACAGAAGAAAGGTGTTAAGGAGGGCACCATTGGTTTTGAGCTAGAAGATGGGGTATTGTACCGAACTTTCACGCATTCAAGTTCGGGGAAGATGAAAAGACAGATCGTTCTGCCTACAAACCGCAGAAAGGCGGTGATGTCCGAAAATCATGTGACGTCAGCCTCGGGCCATCTCGGTAGAAAGGCCACACAAAAGGTTGTGACGCGGGAGTACTACTGGCCCGGTATCCTAGGTGATGTAAGGCGTTTCTGTGCGCACTGCAACACATGTCGCGGGGTACGGAAAGGTACAGAGAACGAGATCGGACAAGTCTCACCCAAAGGGGGCCGTAGGCCAAATTAAAATAGTCAGGCGAAAAGTCGGGTTGTGGGTGCGTGTGTCTTTTGCAGTGTCGTGTATACGTGACGTAGTTGGTTGCGGGCCACGTGTATGAAGAGAAAGGGAGAGAATTTCCGTAGAAACATAATGTTTATCTATATATGGCCACACTGCTTAGAGCTGGTGGAAGTTTCAGACTGGTGTTGATATTTGCTTGGTTTTTAGTGCGTACGGTATTGATTTTTCTCTAATTTTGTTGCAAGGTAAATCTTGCGTGCGTTCTCTGGTGTAAGGAGGCTTATGAGAGGCCTAGATTAGAGTTGGTTTAAATGAGAGAATTGTGAGAGTTTCAGCTCCTTGAATGTGTTTTAGCCAATGCAGGGCATTGTCTTGAAGTGGGGGGAATTTGTCAAGTGCGTGAAACCTCTCACAAAAGGCATTAAACGCTTAGAGGCAAAAGGGACGTTGTACGTAGTATACAAATAGGTAATAGAACCATTAACAAGTATGCCTTACCCATCGCACACGGTCGAACCGTGTCGAGGAGGACGAAGCGGTCAGGTGACAGATGGCACCTAAGGTAGTGAGGAGTTCGGACCTGCCCGACAGTGAAAGGGGAGAGGAACATAACCACTAGGACCTCGGTGCACCAAGTGAGCGCTAAATACTCAGTTAGCTGAGGTTCTTTTGTAAACAGTCAGTGAAGAGCAGGAGTCTTGGACTCGTTCGGATGGTATTGCCGTGGGTCACTGGGTTGGTTCTATTGTCAGGCTGGTTGAACGCGCGTGGATGTTGTTATCGTAGCCCTCTTTAAAATAATTACTGTGTTAAAGTGGCCTCCGAAGTCGGCGGGAATTTTCGATGTCCATCTGGTGCCAAGTGTTTGTTTGCTAATCAATCAGGTAGGGATGTGTGTAAATGCAGATGTGTGGAGAATGTAGCGAATGGAGAATTCACAGCACTTGTGAACTAGGGGTTTGAGAAGCAGCATGGACAAAGGCATGGCCCGAAGGGGAATCCTTTGTTTCCATTCCTATATAAAGTGAGGGAGAACAACGAGAAGAAGAAGAACACCAGGAGAGAGAGAGAGAAGGCAGAGGAGAGAGAGAGAGAAGAGAGAAGGGTGGGCAGGACAGAGAACGGGTCGAGAGAAACGTGGTCTGGGAGATAGAAGAGACAGCAAAGTCTTAGGGAAAAGACAAGCTGGAAGAGAAGAAAACTAAGTTTGAAGCCCAGAGGTGGGTGAAGACAGACAAACTGAAATTGAACCCAGAGGTGGGTGAAAGAGACGAAGAAGAAGAGTTCTACGTCGAGATCCCAGAGACGACC
>CM065722.1:81065497-81082997 GCA_033310375.1 Conus canariensis | reverse complement strand
AACGAAAATGAAACGAAACGAAATGTTATTTAACCAGGGTAAAGAGATAAGCAATATAAATGCTTTTTTTTCCACCCAGCCCTGGGGCAAAAGGAAGAAGTCATTCACAGCAAATCAAGGCAAAGACGTATAAGAAAAGAAGAGGAACAAACAGACAAGGAAATAACATGATAGTATACAATTCAATACAAATAAACTGCTGTCAACACCACTGTCACACGAACGCAGTGGGGAAAAATGTGGACAAAGGGTAAACGGGAGGCGGGGAAGGAGAGGGGGGGGGGGGGGGGGGGGGAAGGATGAAGGGAAAGGCAGCATACAGCAATCATACACAATATATGTTACATAAAGGACGTTAACTTAAAACAGAAAGAACAGGGGCTGGGGGGGGGGGGGGTAGTAGTCGCATGTGTACACATATACATGCATATATCTAAAGACAAACATCAAAAATGCAAGATAATAAAACTATTGTCGCTTGGTAAAGATAAAACGTTTATATAGTTGCCGTTGACGTATTATGTTTCATTGCTTGAAATAACGAATTTTTATATGCTGCCTTAAAAGAATCAACGCTACTTTTTGGTTTAATATTTATTGGTAGAGAGTTCCACAGCGTTCCGCTTGAATAAACAAGGCTAGTTTTGAATAGATCAATTCTGGGTTTTCGGATCAGTATATTATTGGTGTATCTTGACTGATTTAATGGACATTTTGCAATCAATGTCGAAAGTGCAAAACCGTTCATAATTCTATACATCATTATTGCCTTATTGTATTGAAGTTTGCATGTTAAAGGTAGAATATTTAGTTTGATATAGTCCTGTGGTGTTAATGAGGACGGTTTCATAAGTATAGCTTTCAGAGCACGCTTGTGGACTCTGTGTAAAGGTTTCAGTGTATTAACACAACAAGAATCATAACGAGTTGAGGCATAATCGACAGATGATTGGATATTTGTGTGGTAAAAGTGTTTACGCGCGTTTTCATCTAGATTTTTTTTTTTTTTTTGAAAGCTGAAAGACTTTTTAAGATACACGTTTGCTTAAACCCATAATATGAGATGACCAAGAGCGATGATTGTCCAAGGTGACTCCTAAAATTTGAGAGAGAGAGAGAGAGAGAGAGAGAGAGAGAGAGAGAGAGAGAGAGAGAGGTGGGCAGATGGCTGCTGGCGAAAGCAAAGGACGGACACGAAGAAAGAAGCGAGAGATCATGAAGATAACTACATGTAGACACACCAAGAAACCTGACAGCATGCCATTGAGGACAAAGGCTAGTCCACGCTTTACGTTTAGTTCTCATAAGACATTATATAGATGGCCAACCAAGCATAATGTTATTGACAACAGCACTGACGTCGTGTAGGAATAAGCCATAATTGCAGCTTTTTTATGAGAGAGAGAGAGAGAGAGAGAGAGAGGGAGAGGGAGAGAGAGAGAGAGAGAGAGAGAGAGAGAGAGAGAGAGAGAGAGAGAGAGAGAGAACGCATAGTACATGGCATATGCACAGGGACCAGCGGAAGTAGCTAAGATACCTTGTGAATCAAACAAACAAACAAACAAAAAAAACCTAACAATCGACACAAATCAGAATTGGTAGTCATTCTTTATCCAAAACATTGCAATTAGAATGGAGAAAAACCCACCCTACTATGTTTCCTTTGGCCAACGAGAAGCTTCAATGATATGTTGCTATCCTATTGGCATCATGCAGTTGTCACATCGTAATACCGAATGAGAGAGAGAGAGAGAGAGAGAGAGAGAGAGAGAGAGAGAGAGACAGACAGACAGACAGACAGACAGACAGACAGACAGACAGAAGAGAGGGGGGAGGGAGCGGGGACAGAAAGAGAGGGAGAGAGAGAGAGAGAGGGGGGGGGGAGGAGGGGGAGAGAAAGAGAGGGGGAGAGAGAGAGAGATAGGAGTGAGAGAAACAGAGGGAGAGAGAGAGTGAGAAAGAGAGGGAAAGAGAGGGAGAGGGAGAGAAAGAGAGGGGGTGAGACGGAGAGAGGGAGAGTGAGGGAGAAAGAGAGGGAGAGAGAGAGAAAGAGAGACAGGGAAAGAGAGGGAGAATGAGAGAAAGAGAGGGGGATGGGAGAGAGAGAGAGAGAGAGAGAGAGAGAAAGAGAGGAGAGTGAGAGAAGAGAGGGGGATGGGAGAGAGGAGAGAAAGAGAGAGAGAGAGCGAGCGAGAGAGAGAGAGAGAGAGGGAGAGAGAGAGGGAGGGAGAGAGAGAGGGAGGGAGAGAGAGAGGGAGGGGAGTGAGAGAAACAGAGGGAGAGAGAGGGAGAAAGAGAGGGAGAGGGAGAGAAAGAGAGGGGGTGAGACAGAGAGAGGGAGAGTGAGGAAGAAAGAGAGGGAGAGAGAGAGGGAAAGAAAAGGAGAGGGAGAGAAAGAGAGAGAGAGAGAGAGAAGAGAGAGAGAGAGGGGAAGAGGGAGAGAGAAAGAGAGGGAGGGTGACTGATAGAGAGTGTGAGAGATAGAGGATGGGGAGGGAGGGAAGAAGGGGAGAGAGCGGAGAGAGAGAGAGAGAGAGAGAGAGAGAGAGAGAGAGAGAGAGAGAGAGAGACGTAGACGTAGACGTAGACGTAGACGTTTTTATTCGTAAAGGCCATAGCCCCTTCGAAGGGGGTAAATACATATCATACCGCGCAGGTCAGTTCATTTAACTAGCTTAGCACATAATTTATGGTCTTAACATATCATTTCGCATTCTAAATGCCTTATACAAATACAAAGCGAACTGTTTAATTGTGTTTTCATTCAATGATGCCATTAACATAATCAGTGTGAAGAAAAAGGTTTTCTTAAGTACTTAGATGGGATTAATTGCTGTCGAACAGCTTGTAGTTTAGAACAAGTGAGAACAAAATGAATTTCATTTTCATCATCTTCGTAACAGAGTGGACATGTAAAATTACGATCATTCAAAGGCCTGTAACGGTTAGAATATACACAGATATCCGATACACCAAACCTGAATTTTGTGACAATATATTTAATATGTCTGTTAATCTGCATTGATAAGTACCTTGGAATACAATGTGAAGGATTTAACAATCTGTAAATATCAAACCGGTGACTATCTTCAACATGGGAATTCCATCTTTGCCAGTTACAATCGATTAACCTTTGCCGAAACACGCGAATAAAACTATGTATGTCATCTACACCCTGATTCTCCCACACAACACCAAAACCAAATTCGTACAGTTCCAACCTAACTTTAGTAGCCCAATTACTCTTACCCCTAGCGTCTAGCTGAACTAACATTTTGTACGCTTTGTGAGGTAATCTTTCTTAAGCCAGTAACGAATGCATCTAACCACCGAAAGTAAATGAATTGGATATCTGTTAGTCTCCCCATAGACCAGGTCATTTGGTGTTTGTAGTGAAACACCGAGAAACTTTTTTAATGCGTACAAATGAATCTTTTCAATTTGTATAGAGGCAACTTCGAGGCCCCATAACTCAGCTCCGTACTGTACCATTGGTTGAATCTGAGAATCGAATAACAATAAAAACAATGTCAGAGACTCATTATCGAGCATGCGCAGTTTCTTTAGAATACAAAGTAAACATTGTTTAGCTCTGCTTATAAGGTCATTGCAAGCAAATCTGAAACTTAAACGGGTTGAGAAATGTATACCCAAGTACTTATAAGCATTCACCACTGGCATAGCAATTCCATTATACATCCATTTTTCCCGTGCAGCAAGATATCCACCTTTCCTAAACACTATGATATTACTTTTTGCCATGTTTACCTTCAACTGGAGAGATTCAGTAGCTCTTTCTAAACTATTTAACTGATTTTTGCAGACCAACTATTGTTTCTGATATCAATACAACGTCATCAGCTAACAGGAGAATAAATATCTCCAAAGCATCATTTAAAAAGTGAGCTCCGTGCCTACCGTTATGTATTACTTCTAAAGTTAATTCGTTAATAAATAGAGAAAAAAGAACGGGACTACAGACATCCCCTTGTTTGACTCCCAATGTGCAGTTTATGTAGTCTGTTAGGGATGATCCGCATCTCACTCTCGCCTTCACAGAATTATACATGCTCAAAATACATCTATATAATTTACCTCGGATTCCATGCTTCCCCAGGATTGGCCATAATATACTTCTGTTGACAGAGTCAAACGCTTTTTCAAAATCAATAAAAGCTACATATAATTTTCGGTTCAGACAGAACTGTTTTTGAACAAAGGCCATCAAAGTAAACATGTGATCTATAGTTGAATAATTCCGTTTAAATCCAGCTTGATATTCGCCTGTAATATTGTTCTCTTCGACCCATTCCTGAAGTCTTCTGTTAATGATAGCACTATATAATTTACTACTAATGTTACACAGCGAAATTCCTCTATAGTTGTTTGGGTTGTTAGCGTCACCTTTTTATATAATGGGAGAACAATCGATTCAGCCCAACTTTCAGGAAACACACCTTTATCAAATAGAGTATTCATAAATTTTGCTAAAAAGTTCATCACCAAATTAGATTTACAAGCAGTTTTAATTATTTCACTAATGATCCCATCTGTGCCTGCAGCTTTTCGATTCCTCAATTTACGTAAGGCCAAATGATTTCTTCTTTCGATATAGGGCGATTTATATTATTATAATTATCATCATCTTCATCACTTCCGTCTACCTGCCCTACTCCACTATCAGTACTATCATTTCTTTCAAGCAGTTCCTTAAAATGATGAAACCAATTGTCCAAACTAATATCATTTTGAGGCTGGGTTCTTTTTTTCTGAATTTTCCGCATTGTTTCCCAAAACTCTTTCTGGCTACTAACAGAGGAAACTAATTTCTCTACCATTGTTCTGTTAAATACCTTTTGTTTTTTCTTCAAAAGATGTTTATAGTCGCGTCTGGCATTACAGTATTCAACATGATCAGGTACAGATAAAGTTCGACGATATTTAGTTAACAATTTACGTGCATTTCTTTTACTTAAAAGACATTCTTTATCATACTAATCATCGCCAGCTTCTTTCGCATTTACCTTAATCTTCCTCTTCATACAGTCAGTGGCAACTTTTAAACAATCGTTAAAAACATGTAAAGCTTCATTTATATTAACTTCAATGAGACTGACTGCCATGTGCATCCTTTGTTGAAATTCTGGTGAATCCATTGCATTACACAACAAGTCAACATAAGCTTCATTCCAAACATACTTTTCAAGCCAACTAATAGCATCACTTTCTCTTACATTGTCCAGGTTTTCGCTGTGAAAGCTAGTGCGCAGAACCAAAGGCATGTGATCAGAATCAATCCTTTCATCTACACATAACTTACAATCATTAAAGTATGTTGCAAACATATCACGCGACATTAAAAATAATCATTCACACTATTACCACTTTCAGAAATGTATGTGTAGCAACCTTTGAGGTCGCCCTTACACAAACCATTCAAAATGCACAGATCAAATGCAGTGCACATATTTAGCAACATCTTACCATAATTATTTAACACATTGTCTTCTGAATTCCTGCTCACATGCGATGGGCCACTCAAACATTGATTTTCAAAAGGGAAAACACTTTCTTCTAAATCTTGAGAAATATTGGAAATACGACCATTCATATCACCACTTAGCAAAATATAAACATCACCAATAGAGAGCAAGCAGTCACATACAAAGTCTTCAAGTAAAGCAATACCATTATCAAAATCGACAAAACGATAGTATGGTGAACCCTCTGGTGGTACATATGCACATACATACAAAACATCTTTTATTGTACCCAACATACATTTATCAATAACAAAAGCGCAAAAAGTATCAGACTTAATTCCCAGTGACTTAATGAGTGAACAAAACTCTTTTTTAACAAGACATAATAACCCCCAGATCGCCTTCCACGAGTAGTCAGTTTTATAGCTGGTTTACAAAATTTTTCAAAACCAGCAAACACAGACGATTGGAAATCTTCCATAAAGGTTTCAGCCAGGCATATAAAATCAAAAGAACTAACAAACGAAACAAAATCTTTATCATGCAATTTAGAGGATAAACCGTTTATATTCCAGTGAAGAAAGGAGAAGTTTTTTGTGTTATTTACAGAAAAAGGAACAATGGACACATTACTATCACCTAGATCAGGTAACACGGTACACACATCTTCGGAAAACGTGTTAGACGGGTGAGACAGGTTTTGTGGCACACATTCATTTGTAACAACATTTACATTTTCAACCTGGGCAACGGCTGAACTAAAGTTAGAGTGCACTGCGTTGTGAACTGTCTCATGAACAGCACGTGCTGACAGAGTGTCAACTTCGCCGCACTGTGACAACAAAACCGGTGTCGTCCCAAAGTTTGTTCTTTTCACTGGTACGGTAAAATTGAAATCATCTAGACAAACTGTGGGCCGGCCGCCTCCCTATTTAATTTCAACTAGTCTGTCAGCATGGTCCACAGTGAATTTCTTCCCGTCAATGAGGAGATGGTTAAACACCATTGAGGCTCTCTTGCCCTCCCCCCTAGCTGTCTTCAGATGTGGAGTTAAACGTCTCCTAACCTCTCGAACTTGAGCAGAGAAGTCCTCCCCAACGAAAAGCTTTGTCCCGCGCAACTTGCTCTTAGCCTTTAACACAGCAATCTTCTGTTTATAGAAGACGCACCTGGCGATCACTGGTGAGTCAGGCTTGGAGCTAATTCGATGAACCCTATCGAACTGAAAGTCCTCAGCAAGTTCTAACTTATCTGTGATTAGGTCCTTCACCATATCTTCACAGTCCGCCGGAGTCTCGTTGTTCTTCCGTGGCAGGCCGTAGAAGATGAGGTTATTGCGCTTGGACCGTCCCTCAAGGTCATCCGTTTTCCTCTCCAGGACGTCCAGCTTTCTCGTCAGGTCCTCGTTCGTCCTCTGCAGCTCGTCGTTTTGCTGACGTAGACCCGTGACCTCACCTCTCAGTGCCTTCAGCTCTTCTTGCATGGCCCCGTACTCCTCCTGTAGGACGTGGAGGTCTTCCTTCATCTCACCAAAGCGGATGTCCATCTTCGAGCTCAAGTCCTGGATCATGCCCACCACGTCAGACAAAGTGGGCTCATTCACTGGTTCACTGGAGACTCTTCGTGAAGTGACGTCCGCTCGCTCCATGCTGCTTCTGGAACTGCCCGATTTCAATCGTGTCTGTCTCGAGCTGTCCTTGCCTTGCGAGGAGTTAGGGCCTGGGTTAGTCTCCACGTCGCCACAGCGGAGCAGAAGACTCCCCCAGAACAAATACGAGAGGAGCAATCCTAGTACTACACCGTCCGCTCTCCGTCGCAGTTTCAGCATGGCGATGTAGCTGTTCTTCTTCTCCCTCGCCCGCTTCAACATGAAGGCCAGGTACACTGTATGAAAGCGTCCACAACAAGCCCTGAAATATGTTGCAGATGAAGGCATTGTCTCTTGCAGACTCTCTTGCCACTTCTCGACAGGTAAATCGCAATGTTGTGCTTGCAATCGGGGGTTAATTATCAGAGACCAAAATCGCGGCCTCACACGATGATACACATGTCACGCCCCCTGAGAGAGAGAGAGAGAGGAGAGAGAGAGAGAGAGAGAGAATGACAATGACAATGGTTTATTGACAATAGTTGAACAACCCTAATGCCTAGGGAGTGCATGCACAATTTCCGCTTAGTGTTGCAAAACTCAACCAACAATAGAAATGTGATTATAAAAAAATAAGCGTACACACAGGAAACAGTTGAACAATACAAACAACTAGAAAATGAAGAAAAAGACCATTCATCAAACAATATTCTCATTACAATAAACAACTTATTGCATGATCATGATTTACAAACACAGCCTACATATTAAGTTTTTTTTTTCTTTCTAAATCGAAAAGTTTCCGCCACAAACATTGTGCATTTTCAGAGGATCAAAGGGCTTTTGAGTTTGACCGAAAAAGCACTTGAAGGCAGAACAATCATTTCTGAATTTATTGTACTCTGGGCATCTAAAAACGAAGTGTTCCTCGTCTTCCATTTCTTCTGAGGAGGATGGACACATCAAATCACTTTCCGCATGCATGAGCCATCTTTTCCTTGCGTTAAGCCCCAGGTTTCTCGTTCGAAACCGAGCGAACACATCTCTAAAACGCTTACATGAAATTGTTGTGAGGTATTTCTCAGCTTGAAAAAGATCTTTAAAAGAGCGATGAAACTCATACTTGTCACTTTCTTCCAAGTTACCATGTCGATTTTGCATATGGCACGAATCAATCTAGCTTTAAACTCTGCTAAAAAAAAAAAAAGAAAAAGAAAAAGAAAAAAAAAAAAAAGAAAAAAAAAAAGAAACTGACTTCGTCACCAACCGTCTGAGTCATCCATACAATGTCAAATCCATTTACGGAGAGAACTCTGTTTATTTCAAATGCCCAATTCTGACGACCTAATTCCAATTGAGCTAGTGTCATGCCATATGCCTGTATATTTACCCTTGTCACTGGCAATTTTAATAGTCGCAACCAATACTTCAACCATTTGACAACAGATCTAATACATCAAGAAAATCGACCAGTTTCACCCTGACATGTTTTATTGGAGGTATGTAGAGGAACATTCAGGAACCGTTTGATAGCAAAGTTATGTACAGTTTCCATTTGCTCATTTACGTAAATGCCCCAAACGTCTGCGCCACATGTTAAAACATGCTGGGTTTGTGTGTCAAGCAGTTTCGAAACCAGTGAAGGATTAACAGCATTTAGTTTTCTCATACATCGATATATTTCTATTACATCCCTTTTCCCTTTTCGGCACATCTCTGACCAACCCACACTAAGACTCAGTTTGGTAGTATAGATGATTCCTAAGTGTTCATATGAGTTCGTCACTCTAACTTCATTCCCATATACTGCCATTTCTCACATGCAGCCAGAAACCCACCCTTTCTAAATACCATTACATTCGTTTAATCTAAATTAACTTTTAGGTCCAGTCTACATTCGTTTAATCTAAATTAACTTTTAGGTCCAGTCTATGTGCCTCTTGCTTTGGTAAGTTTAACTGATTTTGGAGAGAGAGAGAGAAGAGAGAGAGAGAGAGAGAGAGAGAGAGAGAGAGAGAGAGAGAGAGAGAGGGAGAGAGAGATTTCTCCCCAAACAGTATTCAGTCCTAATTAGCAAGCATATCAAAACAGTATTCAATCCTTATTAACAAAGCTATCAAAACAGTATTCAATCCTAATTAGGCAGCTAATCAAAATCTAGTTAAACTGTTCAGCTTCCATCCTGATCTCCACGCCTTGGAAAACACACCAACACCACCTCTCTCAACGTATGCACACACACACACACACACACACACACACACACACACACACACACACACACACACACACATATACACACGCGCGCGCGCGTGCAGGCGCGCAGGCTCGCACACACACACACACACGCACATACACACAAACACACACGCACACACACACACACACACACACACACACACACACACACACACACTCTCTCTCTCTCTCTCTCTCTCTCTCTCTCCTTCCGCACACACACACACACACACACACTCTCTCTCTCTCTCTCTCTCTCTCTCTCTCTCTCTCCTTCCGCACACACACACACACACACACACACACACACACACACACACACACACACACACACACACACACGCGCACACACACACGCGCGCTCGCGCACGGTAATATAAAACAATTGAAACACAAGCCACGTACATACAATACACATGTCAGGCACATAGAGAAATGTTCCTGTCAGTCTGCAAACGATGTGGGAGCAATATCCATGCACACACATGGCCTTCATATATTGTGTCCTCACCATGTATCCCAGCTCAGACACCTTTGAATATCTTGACGTCATGTTTCTTCACACACACACACACACACACACACACACACACACACACACACACCTCTCTCTCTCTCTCTCTCTCTCTCTCTCTCTCTCTCTCTCTCTCTCTCTCTCGCTCGCTCGCTCGCTCGCAAACACACATAAATCAAGGAAATGCATTCATTACGTCAACCTGAAGGTCAGCCAAAAGCTCACCCATCACATCACATGACGGGTAAAAGACTTGACTGTCACGTTATATCTGCCAAGGATTTGTCCATCACATCACGTCAGTTTACCTCATACAGCAATACATCATCCGAAGGTATGTACCGCTGCTATTCTCTGTCATTCATTGTCTTTGAGTTATTTCCCCTGTGGACACCTTCCCCAGGCTGGAATGGGTGTTAAGAGTGATAGTCAGGACCAGCTCATGGATCCCGTGGATCCAGTCAGCTGAAGCAGGATCTGGGATGCTCCCCTGTTTTGCCAGTCTGCTAAATGCAAAGCCCAAACAAATAAGGGGAACTAGATATGCCACATGAGGAAACTCAAACACCTACTGCGAGTGCCTTCTGGGACAGAAAATTTGGTATAGACTTAGACAAATCCACATGGTGTCGAGCTATGAATATTACAAAAGAGCTAAGACTTACGAGTTCTCCACTGGAAAATACTACACAATATATATCCTACTAATATCGTGCTCAGTAAAATGAAAGTAAAACACTCAAACACATGCTCGTACTGTCCTAACACAATTGATGTCATTGAACACTTTTTTTCTGCGAGTGTCCTATCGTTTACAAACTGAGATTTACTGAGCAAAAAATTTACTTAGAAACACATGCTCATAATAAATTATGAAACACAGATGTATTATTTGGCATCAGTAAATCGATTGCTTCGAAGACAAATTATAAATGTATCAATTTTATCATATTATTGAGTAAAATTTGTATTAGTATTTTCAAAACGACAAACACTAGTATCCCTCTGAAACTCATTTTTGAGAAAGAGAATGATGTCGGAAGGGGTTTAAAAGGAAAACATCCCTAAGTAGGCAAGAGAATGAAAGTATCGTAGAGAATGTAAGTCATCTGTGTGCACACATTATCTTTTAAAAAAAAAAAGAGAGAGGACACGGAAAAAAAATATTATATCGTCCATGCGTTCAATATGAGAAGATGGGGGGAGAAGGAGGAGGAGAGGATCTCTGCAGAAGAGTTGCGGAGTGGGGGGAGGGGGGGGGGGGGTCGGGAGATTGGGGGGGGTGTTCGATGGGGGGGGGGGGGAGGGCCTCACTTCTTGGATTTCCTCGTGTTTTCCTCGTGGACCTTTTCTTTCCGCTGTAAGGCTGGCTTCATCGGGAAACAGCCAATTGGTGAGACGACATGTAACCAACCTCAAAATTCATCTCTACGACGCCATCTCTGTCTACTTATCTGTCTGACTGTCCTCTGTCTGTCTGACGGTCTGTCTGTCTGATGCTCTCTCTCTCTCTCTCTCTCTCTCTCTCTCTCTCTCTCTCTCTTTCCGGGGTGGTGTGGCGTAAGAAGCGCTCACGCGCTTGGGTAGAGAGATGGAGAGGAGGGACGGGTAATTGGGACCAACGATATCCTTTCAGGCGTGTGTACATACGGGATTGGAGAGAGGGGGGGAGGTGGGGGAGGGGAGGGGAGGGGAGAGTGAAAAAAAAGGGAGGAAAGGGAAAGAAAAGGAAAGGGAAAGAAAAGGGAAGAAAAAAAGGGGACAAAACCCTCTTAGGCCTATTGTCCCGCATCTTGGCTTTCCCCATGTCTTCCTTGTGGACCCCTTCTTTTGGCTATAAGGCTGGCCGTATCGGGGAATTGCCAATTGGTGAGACGATTTGTAACACATTTTACATACATCTCTACGATGCCGCCTCTGTCTGTCTCTGTCTCTGTCTCTGTCTCTGTCTCTGTCTCTGTCTCTCTCTCTCTCTCTCTCTCTCTCTCTCTCTCTCTCTGGTGTAAACTGAAAGAAACGAAAACGGTTAAGTCTGATGTTTCATTTATATTGTTTTCTTTGTATAAACAGCACATTATCAGAATGAGAGTGCCAGTACACTACACATTACAACATTAACAAACCCAGACACTTTGTATCAAACGCCAAAACACTAAAACCAGCAAGAATACGCCCATTTGTAAGAGAACATACTGACTATGCATGGTGTGTAAGAGACTGTTTGGAGAAAGGAAAAAAAAAAAAAAGATAGTAGTGTAATTTTGTCCACGCTTTTTTTTTCAAGATGAAGAGGACAGTGTGAAGCACCAAAAAATGAAGAGGTGGATTTCGGCCTTAGGGGAAAAATAGTCGCCGCCATAGATGCTCCAGTGATCTGACAACTTATGTCACAAAAAAAAGAGAAAAAAAAGTCTAATGGTCAGTAGTAGTAGTAGTGGTAGTAGTAGTAGTAGTAGTAGTAGTAGTAGTGTGTAGTAGTAGTAGTAGTAGTAGTAGTAGTAGTAGTAGTTAGTAGTATAGTATTATGGGGACTAGTTACACAGCCTAGGTCTCGCTGCCTATCCACTCTCCCCTGCAGTGTTGTTGATCCAAACGTCAGTGAGACTGCGCTCGTGCACAGTGATTTATGTTAAGCATCAGGTGTACAAAAATTATATATAAACGACGTTTAGGGTCACCCGTCAGAAGATATTTTGAATGTACTAGTACCTGGTGCACATGTAAGCTGAACAGGAAATGCATTCCATATTTCTGCTATTCTGATAAATAACTGTTCTGCTGAACGAAGGAGACAAATTAATTACAGGACAATGCACGACGCGTTTCGACCTCTTCGGTCCTCTTTAGGGCAAAACATACGACACCCATGGCAATGAAAACGAAGAACGAACAATCACTTATCTCCTCAAACTGGGGAAAAAAAAAAAAAAAAAAAAAAAATGGATGCGGAATGTGTCGAAACGCGTCGTGTTTTGTGTAGCATTTTATTTATCTCTTTCGTTTGGCGGAATACTAATTTTTCTTTCAAGTTTGTATTGATTTCCGGCTCCAGTCACCTCACGCTGAAACTACTGTGATTGCGAATGATGTTGTTGGCTCTAGTATTACTATGACTCATTAATAAGGTTATATTAGAATTTCATGTTTTACCATAATTTATTGATTGTTGGTATCAATGTCATTTAGGCCATAGATTATTTTATGCCTCAGTTCAATCACCTCTTAATCTTCCTCCCTTTTAAAGAGTGTAAGTTAAGGTGATTCAGTCTGTCGTCGGAGTTTACTTCCTTACATTCTGTCAACAGTCTGGTGGCTCTTTCTTGAACCCTTACAACGGCCACAGAATGTCTTTACAGCTAAGGGTACCATACAACGTTTGCATATTCCACACCAGGTCGGATAAATGCTTTGTAAAGTTTAACCAAAAATACAGTTTAATCAAGATGCGAACATGTTCTTCTTACAATCTGTATTTACTTTATTGACAAGACTGAATAAGACAGTCATTTGATAAAGACTGCCTCTCCTTCTCAGGCTGTTCTGTAGCTTGGCGCCCCCCCCCCCCCCCCCATTCACCGTCCACACAGACATAATGACTGTTTGCTCAAAAACACCAGTGGATGAACATTCTTTGCTATATTCAACATTTTTGAAGTCTTGAGTTTAAACAACTGACAAAGCTTTCAGCACAAAATTTGGAAATTGTGAATTGAAAAATGTTCATTTCAAGAGAGGGACCACCACCACCACCACCCATTACACTAAGAGAGAGAGAGAGAGAGAGAGAGAGAGAGAGAGAGAGAGAGAGAGAGAGAGGAATGATCTGTGTTTGTTAGAAAGCAGCTCTTTCAAAGGGAGATTATCCTGTAGGGTGATGCATGAACAGGGGCACTGTTTTAGACAACGTCTCTTGGGAGATGATGTTTTGGGCACCGTGGTGTTTTATAAAGCCTCTCACACGGGGATTTGAACCCTTCAACCGAAACTGATATCAGTGCCATGGCCAAAACGGCAGTCCCATTGCAAAAGGGCAGTGGCTAGCTTTTTCAGGACAGAGAGACGAGGGTGTGACCACTGGACTTAGCCGCTGGATGAAGGGTAGGGCGTTGAAGGCAGTGTCTAGGAAGCAGACGTTACAGGATGTTTTCAGTGTTCTGGGGTGCCTTCAATTTTGGGCTGGAGGTCAGGTTAACTAGGTGAGCATGCGTCTGTGGGCCCCTTACGCTAACAGCAGGACCCGTATCCTGACAGCAGTCCCATGATTATAATAAGCATTTTGCGTTTATTTTCGGCACTTTTGTCAATTCATCGCGAATATGTGTATTGCTATTAATAGACTGAGTACGAAATCCATCAAAGAGAAAGGATACTTAAATAGAAAATACGATTTTTGTCGTGAAATACAGTAATGCATCCTCCCGCACCTGATGAATAAATACATACCATAATATCGTCTCCTTTACGCACATTCAGTGACCAGCAGGTCAATGCCTCTGTCCGCACTCCCTCTGGTCAGTATAAGAGAAGAGAGAGAGAGAGAGAGAGAGAGAGAGAGAGAGAGAGAGAGAGAGAGAGAGAGAGCCCGCAAGTAAGGCAAATGTTGCTGAAGAAGCACGCTAGTCG
The DNA here is from genome assembly GCA_033310375.1 of Conus canariensis. Classification (NCBI taxonomy): domain Eukaryota; kingdom Metazoa; phylum Mollusca; class Gastropoda; order Neogastropoda; family Conidae; genus Conus; species Conus canariensis. The sequence goes on along the minus strand of CM065722.1, from coordinate 81,068,551 downwards.
GAACTGGCTCTGTGACGGACAACACGTGCCATGCCGCCACTGTGGGAAAGAGGGAGCAAGCTACATCCACAAGGAAGTGTGCGTTGCTGTTAGTTTACGGTCAGCTGTTAGCATAAGGGGACCAAGTGCGTCCTCCTCTGCTGGACGGTTCCTAGAGACCGCTCTCTCTCTCTCTCTCTCTCCTCTCTCTCTCTCCTCTCTCTCTCTCTCTCTCTCTCTCTCTCTCTCTCGTCTAGCACATATAGGATTGTGGGGGTGCGGTGGGGATGGGGACAGAGATGAAGCGAGTACACGAATGAAATGTATCCATTCAAACTCCTGTATATAACAAGCTTTACCACAAATGATCAAGAACAATTTCTCTCTCTCTCTCTCTCTCTCTCTCTCTCTCTCTCTCTCTCTCTCTCTCTCTCTCTCTCCTCTCTCTCTCTCTCTGTCGCCTCGTTACATGTTTAATTCTATTTTATTACATACATGGTTATACCCGCTGCTGTCTAATTCGCACAAAATTGAAAAATTACTCTGAAGACCATGTCACATTAATTTGACCTCTCTCTCTCCCTCCCTCTCTCTCTCTCTCTCTCTCTCTGTGTAGTGTGTGTGTGTGTGTGTGTGTGTGTGTGTGTGTGTGTGTGTGTGTGTGTGTGTGTGTGTGTGTATTTCTCTGTCTCTGTCTTTGTCTCTCTGTCTCTGTATATGGTTCTGTCTCCATCTCTGGCCCTCTCTCTCTCTCTCTCTCTCTCTCTCTCTCTCTCTCTCTCTCTGTAGTGTGTGTGTGTGTGTGTGTGTGTGTGTGTGTGTGTGTGTGTGTGGTTTGCATCGCGCGCACGCACGTTTGTTTACTTGTGTATGCAAGCCCGCGCGCGCGCGCGTGTATGTATGTGTGAGCGGCAAAAGCGCGCATCGACTGTGTTTCTATATATCAGTGTGTCTGCGCAGAAGCACAGCGCGCACGTTTGTTTAGTGCAGAGCGCGTATGTACATGTATTATGTACGATGTATGTACATGTATTATGTACGATGTATGTACATGTATTATGTACGATGTATGTACATGTATTATGTACGCTGTATGTACATGTATTATGTACGATGTATGTACATGTATTATGTACGATGTATGTACATGTATTATGTACGATGTATGTACATACACACACGCGCACGCGTTCTCCTGAACTGAATTAACTGGCGAACACTTTGAGCACATGTTTGCTGGCTGGCGGATATTTGGCAAGCCATCGGGAACAACTGGAAAGGGGGAAGGGGGAGGAGGGCGAGGGGGTGGGGGGAGAGGGGGGGAGGGGGGAGGGCGACGTATCGATCAATACCATAGCACTGACTTCACTGCGTGTGGCCACCCCAAGGGCAGATTGTCCATAATACGTGTGTGTGTGTGTGTGTGTGTGTGTGTGTGTGTGTGTGTGTGTGTTTTGTGTGTGTGTGTGATGATGATGATGGTCGTCTATTAGCTTGTTCTTGGTCAACCTGTTTGCAGTCCTCTCAAGCTGACTTGGATCGAATAAGTGAAAGAAATGGGCGGGAGAGGAGAGAGAGCGAGAACTCAGACCTCAGAATGAATTTAAGCGGAGAGGCCTCTGGCCTATCAAAATATTAATGATGATAAGCATCATGCACACACGCACGCACGCACACACGCATTCACTTACGCACATACGTACACACACACACACACACACACACACACACACACACACACACACACACACACACACACACCGAGGGAAAAGTCCCCCTGTATCGATCGAAACCGTCCCGGCGGAAATTCGAACACACAACCCCAGAATCACTAGAATTAAGAGTCCAACGTTCTACCAGCTGAACTATTCCGGCCCCCAAATTCATAGTGACAGGTGAAGAGAGAGCGTTTGGCAGGTATAATTAAACTCGCACTAAATACCAATAAAATACGAATACGCGTCTTTAACTCAGATTAAAGCCAAAGCCCCATACCGAAGGGGGGTTCATGAATGCAGCATATGACATTCCTAATACGTAACAAAAATGAAATGAAAAAGGGTTAATATGTTACAAAAAGCAAAGTAAATCAAGACCTTACTGTCCGAATTCTCTTGTTTGCTTCATAAACATACCTGGCTTAATTCAAAGGTGTGTTCTCTTTCCTTGTCCATGATAAGAGAATTAGCCTGAACATTTACATGTTCGGTGTCATACTTGGATTGAATGAGTTTTTATTCTAAGATCGTTCAGAGCGAGAGAGAGAGAAAAAAGAAACTGTAGTTCTTCTTCTCTCGCTTTATTACAGAGTCGACATGTCAGTTCGTTTTTCAACAAAATTGCTATGTTTAAGGCAATGACATGCGATGCTAGACACGCTAAATCTATAATTGGTCAGTGCACATTTGATCAATCTATCCTTATTTTTTTTTCTTTTTGGCTTCTCTCTTTTTGTCTTGTTTCTTTTTCTTTATTTCTGGTTTTTTTTCATTTTTTCTTTCTTTTCTTTTTCTTTTCTTTGCAAGCTTTTTGTTACAGGTGAAGAGAGGGCATTGACCAAAATATGAATTAAACTCACACTGACCACCAATAGTGTTGGAGCAAAACCCAATGGCCAGCCCAGGCTGTTGTCACTATCATGAATCCTTCAGATGTCAGCCAGTCTTTCTCTTTAATACATGATATCAGGTAAAGTCCGATGGAATACTCCACGTGTTCCTCGTGCAGACACATTTGGTACTGGCACGACTGGCACATTACCACGAAGCCAGGTGTGCTAATTAAAACTTGATTGTTAATGATGGGTCGCATTATACGTTTATGTCAATTGCGAGACCTGTGCACACATGCTGCAAGGCAGTGCCATAATATCAACTCACCTCAGAGAGAGAGAGAGAGAGAGAGAGAGAGAGAGAGAGAGAGAGACAGGCAGACAGACAGACAGACAGACAGACATAGAGACAGACGGACAGACAGAAGGATAGAGACAGAGACAGAAACAGAGAAGAAAGAAACAGAGAGTAAAGACAGATAGACAGAACAGAGAGAGAGAGAGAGAGAGAGAGAGAGAGAGAG
>CM065722.1:81050497-81057997 GCA_033310375.1 Conus canariensis | reverse complement strand
ATGATGCCCGATGTTTTAGTTTACCCCGTTATAGCCGTTACTAACGGCTGTAACAGCCTGTAACGGTTTTTCTTCTTTAAAGAATATCTCAGAAAGTACTTGGCCGATCTTTCTGAAAATTTGTAGTATGTTCACTATGGGACACGGATGATGCCCGATGTCTTAGTTTACCTTTACAGCCGTTACTAACGGCTGTAACGGCCTGTAACGCTTTTTCTTCTTTATGGAATATCTCAGAAAGTACTTGGCCGATCTTTGTGAAAATTAGCAAGTATGTTCATTATGGGTCTCGGATGATGCCCGATGTTTAGTTTACCCCGTTATAGCCGTTACTATAACGGCCTGTAACGGGTTTTCTTCTTGATGGAATATCTCAGAAAGCACTTGGCCGATCTTTCTGAAAATTTGTAGGTATGTTCATTATGGGTCACAAATAATGCCCAATGTTTTAATTTACCATATATACCGTTACTAACGGCTGTAACGGCATGTAACGCTTTTTCTTCTTCATGGAATATCTCAGAAAGTACTCGGCTGATCTTTGTTAACATTAGCAGGTATGTTCATTATGTGTCACGAATAATGCCGATGTTTTAGTTTACCGTTATAGCCGTTACTAACGGCTGTAACGGCCTGTAATGGTTGTTTTTCTTCATGGAATATCTCAGAAAGTACTTCGCTGATCATTGTGAAAATTAGCAGGTATCTTCATTATGGGTCACGGATGATGCCGGATGTTTTAGTTTACCGTTATAGCCATTACTAACGGCTGTAACGGCCTGTAACGTTTTTTTTTTTATGGAATATCTCAGAAAGTACTTGGCTGATCTTTGTGAACATTAGCAAGTATGTTCACTACGGGTTACGAATGATGCCCGATGTTTTAGTTTACCGTTATACTGTTACTAACGGCTGTAACGGCCTGTAACGCTTTTTCTTCTTTATAGAATATCTCCGAATGTACTTGGCCGATCTTTGTGAAAATTAGCATGTATGTTCATTATGGGTTACGGATGATGCCCGATGTTTTAGTTTACCGTTATAGCCGTTACTAACGGCTGTAACGGCCTGTAACGGTTTTTCTTCTTTATGGAATATCTCAGAAAGTACGTGGCCGATATTTCTGAAAATTTGTAGGTATGTTCATTATGGGTCACGGATGATGCCCGATGTTTGATTTAAGTGTACCGTTATAGCCATTACAAACGGCCCATAATGGTTTTCTTCTTTATGGAAAATCTTAGAAAGTTCTTGGCCGATCTTTCTGAAAATTTGTAAGTATGTTCATTATAGGTCACAGATGATGGCCGATGTTTACTAGAATAGCCATTACAAACAGTAACACCAGTCCAAGACGGTTTTTCCTCTTTATGGAATATCTCACGCATATTCAGGATAAACTGGGAGTACGTTTATATGCTTTGCATCTTGTCTTTCTTTGTTTTTTCTTTCTTTCTTTCCTTCCTTCCTTCTCTCTTTCTTTCTATCTCCTTTTTTTCCCCAGTGTACCCCCCTGTGTGGATTGGGGGCGCTTTCAAGGCAAAACGTCACTCATTTGCCGAAGACAAAAAAGGAAAGAAAGAACAAGAAAAAAGAAAAGTGTGTCTGTTAGTGAGGCGAAGGAATGAACCAAGTCCCAGAAGTGTAGATAATAGGAGGGGAGGGAGGGGGGGGGATAAGTGGTCAGCCTTGGAACTTGGTGTCCGTAACCTTCACCAGAACCTGAACATGCATGTCCTAGTTACCTTTTTTTTTTTTTTTTACACGAAACAGAGAGAGAGAGAGAGAAGAGAGAGAGAGAGAGAGAGAGAGAGAGAGAGAGAGAGAGAGAGAGAGAGAGAGAGAAGGAAACGAATTGAACAAAATGTTGTTTAATGAGGGAAAGGAACAAGCACAACTCAGTGGCTTTTTTTTCATCTAGCCCTCAAACAAGGGAAAAGTATCTAAATATATGGAAGAAAACATTTGAGAGAGGAGAGAGAGAGAGAGAGAGAGAGAGAGAGAGAGAGAGAGAGAGAGAGAGAGGAGACTGACAGACAGACAGACAGAGAGTGATACCCCCCCCCTCCCCCCCGTTCAATATTTCCTCCTTCCCGCAACAGCAAGAAGCTCTTGTTCTGGGCAAGGGGGCACGAGAGGAAATCTTTCTCATACTATGGTTAAAGACCTCGCGTATGCACACACACAAAGATACACATGCCTTAGGTAAGCAAAAAAGTATCGGACAGGAGGAGTATGGAGCAGGGGCCACACACACCCAAAGATAGAAATATACAAGCTGTGAAACAGCTGTAGACGTATACTAATACCTCTGTACACCCGTGCCAATGTTCCTGACAGTCGGCGCCTCTTACCTCACGTCAGCAAAGACCACAGGCAGAACTAACCATTCATACGACAAATTTCTCAAATATTCTCCGATTGACCAATTACATTTTTCCAGAATGACATTTACTCGGTCAGAAAAGGGCTGTCTGAACTTTGACACTTATTATTGACATAATTCTTCAAAGAAAAACAAGATGCAACTTTAGCATATAAACGTACTCCCAGTTTATCTTGAATACGCGTGGGGGGGGGGGGGGGGGGGGGAGCTGAAAAACGTCACAATCAAACATGTGTCATAATGTATTTCGTCACTGAGATATTCCATTAAGAAGAAAAACGTCACAATCAAACATGCGTCATAGTGTATTTCGTCACTGAGATATTTCCATGAAGAAGAAAAACGTCACAATCAAACATGCGTCATAATGTATTTCGTCGCTGAGATATTCTATAAAGAAGAAAAACCGTTTTGGGCTGTTATTGCCGTTAGTAACGGCTATTCTGGTAAAATAAAACATCGGGCATCATCCGTGACCCATAATGAACATACCTACACATTTTAAGAAAGATCGGCGCAGAAGTTATGTCTGGAGCGAGTGGAACACATTTTGACCACGGACAGACACACAGCGTTTCTTCGTTCTCATTGTAAAGTACTCCCTATTCTATAAGAACTGGGAGTGCAAAAACCCGAAGTTGATGTGGATGGCAAATTCAGGAATGAAGCAACAAACATGTGTTGAGTTCAAGGTTTTAATCAGCATAGATGTGTTTTCATTCATGACACCCGTAAAGTTATATGGCATGGTATGCCAGAGAGGAGAGAGAAGGAGAGAGAGAGAGAGAGAGAGAGAGAGAGAGGACAAGACCAAAGCTAAATATCTAGATCCACAAACAGAACTATATGGACGGCACATTTAGTGGAGAATGGAAAAAAAAAGAGAGAAGAAAACGAGTTCGGTTTCAAATCTCCTCTATGCTGGATACGAACTCAAAGCACTGGAACGAAGAATCGACGATCTAACCACGCAGCTTTTTTTTTTTTTTTATCTGGCCATCACCATCACCCGTTTTCATAATAAAAGGCCGCTGATAAAACAGCTTTTCTATCTGTGTGGCCCCTCACTGAACACGTTTTATAACACGCCATGCTTACGTCATTGTCGTCATAGCGTGTGCATCTCCATCACTGAACGCATTACTCAACACACAGGATTGTATACAGTCGACATGGTCTTTGTAAACCATCACTGAACACTTTTTAGCCGGCCAGGGTTATGTAATAGTCGCTGTTGTTTGTGGGCCACTCACGGAGGATGCAGTGAGGAGTGAGGCCATAATTCACAGAGGTCAACAGTCGGTCATCAGAATGAAGTCATGCAACGACTTGAATCAGGTGCAACAGCCAGAACTTGTCCTCACCCCTGTCTATACGGTGTGTGTGCGTGTGTGCGTGCGTGCGTGCGTGCGGTGTGTGTGTGTGTGTGTGTGTGTGTGTGTGTGTGTGTGTGTGTGTGTGTGTGTGTGACTCAGACTCAGACTCGGACTTTGATTGTCACTCAAACCCTCATGGGTCTGTAGACACAGCATGATGTTACGAGAAATCATCATTAATGGATAGACCATAAATCATGGGTCTGTAGACACAGCAAGGTGTTACGGGAAATCATCATTAATGGATAGACCATGAATCATGTAGGCCCACATAGGGAACCATTATAGTCTCTTCAAATTCATGCAATGACGAACGTATTTTGCAATATGATTTTGTAGGTCGTCATTGCCAAGCAGTTCACTTTGGCGTTGGTTTTGCAAGTTTGGGCCTGGCATATGTTTTGATAACTATTTTCATAGCTTCAATAGCAGCAGTTTGTATTTATGGCAGCTGCTGTTGATAATATTTTCATAGCTTCAATAGCAGCAGTTTGTCTTATGCAGCTGTCTAGAAATTAAGTTTCATCTTGATCACCCATGCAAAGCATGTCCTGTCTTCCATAGTTTTCGTGTATCTGCAGGTTGCATTTGTAGGTAATGAGCGCTGATGCGAAAGCGCTGAATAGTCTCTGTCCGAAGATTTTTAACGTTTTACTAGTGAGGTTCTGTCAGTAGTTTTCAGTCATTTATTGACAAGTATAGTCTTAGTGCTCTTTTTGTTGTGTTTTCAGAGGTCAATGTAGTTCGATTTCAATCTATTTTTGCGGCATCCCCCCCCCTGTGTGTGGTGGTGTGTGTGTGTGTGTGTGTGTGTGTGGTGCGTGGTCTGCTGCGTGCGTGTGTGTGTGTGTGTGTGTGTGTGTGTTTGTGTGTGTGTGTGTGTGTGTGTAACAAATGGATAGTGTGGAAAAAACAACAAGTGCAAGCTGACATATCCTCCGTCGTCAGAACAATGACTTGGCAAAGATGAAAAAAGGAAGGGGTATAAAGGGGCGGAAGGAGGGCTATGTGTGCAAAAGAAAATAGAAATGCAATAGAGTGTAATAGGTTATGTATGTAAAGGTATTCACTTGCAGCATATAGGGACAATGACAGCCCGTCTAGGGGACACGGGGGAGGGAGGGGGGGGGGGGGGGGGAAGAAAATGGAAATGAATAATCAACGAAATACGTTATAAATATAAACTCCTTCACTAGCATCATAATTATCGGAACCATTACAGTCCATATTCAAGACAGAGCCATTCATTTTGCCTGCTCTGAGACTTTTCGTCTGCTGGGTCGGACTCGTCAAGGAGAAACGGATGTGTGTGTGTGTGTGTGTGTGTGTGTGTGTGTGTGTGTGTGTGTGTGTGTGTTGTGTGTGTGTGTGTGTGTGTGTGTGTGTACTGCAGAACTTTATGCTATACTGATGGCTTTATTTTGTGTATATAGTACTCCAATATCCTTTTTTAGTGTGCTGTTTTGTGTTGATTCCAAGTCTCTTTTGCAATCACTGCAAACTTGGGATTGCAAGGCCAGAAAAGATTTACTATTTGAAGTAAGGTACCTGATACACTGTATTATGTCTCAGGGTATAATCGTAGACTTCTGTTGGATTCCTTCACATTGTGGTCTCAGAGGGAATGAAATAGCAGATAATCTAGCCAAACCTGGTGCACAAAACTGTTCAGAATGTGTGCTAAATTTGCCATTACATCCTTCCAAGTGTGAAATACTATTCAACCTGGAACACTACATGTACAAAACCTTTTTCTGTGAAAAATGCTACACACTGCCTAGCTGCTCACGCCATCTGGCAAAGATTATCACAAAATTAAGGCTGAACACATGGAAGACCAAATTGTCTCCTGAAGTTGTGTGTGTCTGTGGAAAATTCATCTCTGTGCATCACCTTCTATTAGATTGTCCAGTTTTAACTAAAATGTATACGGGGAAAGGTATCAGTCTTGACAAATATGAAAATGAGAGTCAAGTTCTGTCTGACTCATGCATAATTGAGTTTGCCGCCACTTTAGCCAGTTCTGATGTAGCTAGACTATTATGAGGGTCCTTAACTGATATGCTGTTTTCTTTTTCATAAGTGTATGCAGATGTATGTGTTGAAATGACTTAAGTGTTTTTTTTTTTTTTTTTTTTTTCGTCTAATATCATCTGCCGGATGAAAAGACGTAAAATTAAACCACCACCACCACCTAACAGTAACAATCCCCGTCGTTAGCACAATGACTTTGTAATGATATAACTTTACCCTTAGCAAAGCGTAAGGAAAGCAGAAGACGAAAGAGTGAAGCGAGACGAAAGGGGAACGTGGCATTAAAACAAAGGGCGTTACAATGAACATATTAAATCTATCACCAACAGTATAATGTGGAGCATTCAGCTTTCTGTCCTGAAGACACAACCATATCTATCGCCTGTCCTGAAGACACAACCATATCTATCGCCCGTCCTGAAGACACAACCATATATATCGCCAAACCTGAAGACACAACCATATCTATCGCCCGTCCTAAGACACAACCATATCTGTCGCCTGTCCTGAAGACACAACCATGTCTATCGCCTGTCCTGAAGACACAACCATATCTATCGCCTGTTCCTAGTTGCCTTTCGTCCGCTGTGGCAGACTCATCGACATGACCCGGCTAATTGTGTCAATCCTCCCTTGACTGGAGAATGCAGACAAAATTATCACCGGTAATTCTCTGCCAGTCTCACGAGCAAGGGCTGTCAACCAGTGTAAGGTAGAAAAAAACAAAGAGGAGACAAAAGTACTGTAGTTACTGTTTGACCTGATGTAAACTACTGTAAGGAAGTCCATTGCTTTACATATGAAATCAGTAATTTAACAGTAATAAATGTGAGGCGAAACCTTTGAGCCCATGCCTTAGGACTCAGTGGATACAGGGGAAGTCAAAGGGTGACAGTGGTAACAGTGGTCAGGTCTACTCTTTAATAATACAAGCGTGACAGTAGCTAACAGCTGTGCAGAACAGCCTTTACTTGGATCTTCTAAGAAATGTCCTCTCACATTCATTTTCCCCTCTGCCCCCACTCAAAAAACAAATGAAAAGAAGAAGAAAATGTAATATAATAATAATAATAGTAATAATGATAATAATGGTAATAATAAAAATAATAGTAATGACGATGGCAATGATAACTATGATAATAATAACGATAGATGATGATGACGATGATGATGATGATGATGATGATGATGATGATGATGATGATGATGATGATGATGATGATAAAAAGATGATAATAATAATATTAATAATAATGATACTACTACTACTACTACTACTACTACTACTACTACTACTACTACTGATAATAATAGTAAAATGCTGAAATGTAAGCATTTGGGGAAAACACGTGCAGACAAACATTTCCTCCGCCATTAAAGCTTTCATTTTGCATCCACCCTTCCCCCCTGCCCAATAAAAAGAGGTGAGGGTATGGGGCGGGGGAGGGGGGGGGGGCGACGAAGAGGTAAGGGACGAGTGAGAATGAAAAGCTGGACTAGAATGAAAATATTTGATCTGTCATCAGTCTGCGTTCAAACCAGAACCACTTACAATGCCCGGCCACAATGGGCTTTCGTCCGCTGAATGACACTCGTTAGTGGAACCCAGCTGATCAAGTCAGTCGCGCCGACTGATAGAGAATCCTTGAATTGATCTTCAAGCATAGGCTCAAAACTGTACGAGAGAGAGAGAGAGAGAGAGAG
>CM065722.1:81037997-81045497 GCA_033310375.1 Conus canariensis | reverse complement strand
GTCTGAAAATAGTACCGAGTGTTCCTACTTTGATCGTCCAATTTCAAGAGAGGAGATTTCAACTGCAATGAAAAGGCTTAAAAACAGAAAATCTGCAGGGCCGATGGAATTATTGGAGAATTACTGAAATTTGGTGGTAATGTTATTATTGATTTCTTTGTTAAGTTTTTCAATACACTTTTTGATAATGGGTTATTTCCAGAACGATGGACAGAGTCAATAATCGTGCCACTGTTTAAAAAGGGTGCAACTGATGTCCCTGGCAATTATAGAGGTATATCATTGGGTGACATCAGTAGTAAGGTATTTAGTTCAATAATCAATTGTAGGCTACAAGAATGGGTACGGCAAAATGACATCACAGGTGAACATCAAGCAGGGTTTAAGAAAGGTTACTCAACTATTGATCAGATGTTCACACTCTTAGCGTTAATACAGAAACAATTTTCACAGAACCGTAAATTATATGTTGCCTTTATTGATTTCGAAAAAGCTTTCGACTCTGTATCAAGATTATTGCTCTGGCCAGTACTCCAAAAGAATGGAATTCAAGGAAAACTCTACAAATGTATTAATAGTATGTATAGTAGTGTGAAAGCAAGAGTAAGATCTGGTGCTAGTTTTACTGACTATATCATGTGTACAAGAGGGGTAAAACAGGGTGATGCATGCAGCCCTGTACTTTTCTCCTTATTTATAAACGAGCTAGCCCTGGAAATAATAGAGAAAGGAAGGCACGGTGCAACATTGACTCCTGATTTCATGGAATTGTTTATTTTGTTGTTAGCAGATGACATTGCCTTGCTTTCAGAAACACCAGTTGGGCTTCAAACACAACTGAATAGTCTATGGAGTGCATCTTCAAGACTTCAGCTTAAGGTCAATATGAAAAAGAGTAATGTTGTTGTATTCAGGAAAGGTGGTTATCTTGCAGCGAGTGAAAGGTGGTTTCTTAATGGAGAGGAAATGAAGATTGTCAACTGTTATAAGTATCTTGGTATATATTTCTCCACGAGACTTAGTTTTGTATTTGCTTGTGAAGACCTTGCAAGCCGAGCAAAGAACGCCTTGCTGTGTATTATGCAAAAGTTGTACACGCTTAAGAATAATTCATTTGCAGTATTTTTGAAAATTTTTGATTATCAGGTTCTACCTATTGCCATGTACGGTGCTGAAATATGGGGAATAGATAAAGCAGTTGCTCGTATTGAAAAGGTTCACTTATTTGCATCAAAAATTTTTTTAGGGGTACAGCTTAAAACGCCGAATGATTTAATTTACGGAGAGACAGGACGCTACCCTGTTTATGTAAATACGTCTGTTCGGTGTATTAGATATTGGCTTAAGTTATTACGTATGGATGGAAATAGACTGCCGGTGAAAGCTTACGAGATGTTGATATGGCTAGACTCACGCGGTAAATATACATGGGTTTCAAGGATTCGAGAAACATTATTTCCAAATGGTTTTGGAATGGTATGGCTAAATCAAGGGGTTGAAAATGTCAATGCATTTCTGGATGAATTTCGCCAGAGGCTTATCGATTGCCGATGGCAAAACTGGAGTGAACATATCCAAGACAGTGACCGGTTTTCTTTATATAGAACTTTCAAATCATCAAGGAGCTGTGAAAGGTATCTTTTAATTGACATCGACAGACATATTAGATGTTATTTAACAAAATTTAGATTTGGAGTAACAGACATGGCAATACATCGGGACCGTTATATCAGGTATCAACCAATTCTGTAGCATGCCCATTGTGTAATGACGCAATAGAAGATGAAGTACATGTTTTGTTTTGTTGCCCTAGTCTCTGTGAGCTTCGGCAACAATATATTCAAGGAAAATTTTATGCAAATCCATGTCTATTCAACGTAGCCTTATTGATGGCTAACAGTAACGAAATTATACTGAAGAATGTATGCATTTATTTATATAAGGCATTTAAAAGGCGTGCGACTGTAGTTGAAGGATGTGAATGTTGATATTGAAGCATTTATCTGTTGTACTCTATGGTCAAAAGATGTTGGAATTTGTCATTATTATGTTGATTTTTTTTTTTTTTTTTCTGTCCCAACCTCTGTGCCACCTCAGAGGCAGTGCACACACGCCGCTCATTCCGACACCCGTCCACAGCCACAGCCCGGTCAGCCCCGCCACAGCCCCGGCACCGACAATCCACAGGGAGTAGTCAATGTCACGTCGTCAAGAGGCAACCCACCGGAGAAGACACTGCACTGCTGCCGAGTCACTTCGGTGGTGTTCAGTGGCGCCTGTTCTGATCTAACATACGCAGGACACCACCTACTAAGCCCCCTACTGACGACAGTAATTGCTTAGTCGCGGAGCCGGCGTGAGTGAGCTCTCCCTCCCGAGGGCGCCACCACGTCCGTCCAACGACAGCCCCCATGGACTCGCCGATACCGGTGACCTCGACGGAACCAAGGCCACAGACGTGGAGAGGACATCGAAACTGAGGTCACCATGACGAGCAGGGCATGAAGGGCCACAGAATTTGAGACATTTTTTTTTAATGCTGATCAATGAGAATGAGGATGATTGAGATGATGCTACGGATTTCCATTTCGGTCTGAGACTACATGACAGGGCTGTACTCTACGCTCCTTTCATAATATATCCCGGCGTCAACCAGGCCCGAGAGATACAGGCACCTGCAGTGTTGGTCAGGAAATTTGAGCAACACTCTCAGAAAAAGCATCCATTAAGTGGATGAAACTCGACTGTGTGGTCCCAGTCTTCCCAACTGAGTCCGCAGCAAACTCAACTCTGGGTAGGAGCCGGTCGGGGCAGAAAAACCCACATGACTCTGATGGGATTCGAACCCACGACCTCCCAGCCGGGAGTCCGCGACGCTAACCACTTCGCCACGGCGGCTGGTCATTATTATGTTGATGTATCCTTACTTTTTCTTGTCGTTAAAGTGCCATTGTAAATAGTTCCCCCCTTCAGTAGGGGCTGTGGCCTAACCTGAATAAACCATTTTCCCATTCCCATTTCCCATTCTCTCTCTCTCTCTGTCTGTCTGTCTGTCTCTCTCATCACACACACACACACACACACACACACACACACACACACACACACACACACACACACACACACATGCACGCACACACGCACGCCCAAACGCATGCGCGCGCACGCACACACGCACACAAACCCACACAGACGCACGGACGCACGTACGCACGCGCTCTCGCGCGCTCACACACACACACACACACACACACACACACACACACACACACACACACACACACACACACACACACCTGCTAGCATACATGTACGTATTCGCGCGGGCCTTTGAGCATGCTGACACGCACACACGTACACACAGACACACATACGGTGTGCTGATTTTTATCGTTGATTATCCTTTTCAGTGAAATGACATTGAATTGAAGAACAGGCACACACACACACACACACACACACACACACACACACACACACACACACACACAACACACACACCACACACACACACACACACACACACACACACACACACACACACACACACACACCACACGCACACGCACACAAACACGCGCGCGCGAGCGAGCGCGCAAACACTGTTTGCTTGTCTGCTCTGCCTATCTGTCTGTTTGTCTGTTTGTTCATATGCTTGTCAGTCTCTCTCTCTCTCTCTCTCTCTCTCTCTCTCTCTCTTTCTCTCTCTCTCTCTCTGTATATATACGCGCGCGAGCGTGTATGTGTGCGTGTGTGTGTGTGCGGGCGCGCGCGCGCGCGCGCGCGCGCGCGCGCGTGTGTGTGTGTGTGTGTGTGTGTGTGTGTGTTGTGTGTGTGTGTGTGTGTGTGTGTGTGTGTGTGTGTGTTGTGTTGTGTGTGTGTGTCCGTCTTGTCTCTCTGTCTCTGTATCTGTCTCTCGTCTCCGTCTCTGCCCTCTCTCTCTCTCTCTCTCTGTACGTGACGCGCGCGCGCGCGCGCGCGCGCTGTGTGTGTGTGTGTGTTGTGTGTATCGTTCTCTTTCATGTGTTCATTTGAATGTTTCCCTTTTCTTCCATTTACACTTAGTTCCTTCGCTATAATTATAGATCAATAACCAAACTTTGAAAGGGCGAACTGACAGGCCGCATTCATTGTTCTAGTCATTGATAGTCACAGAGCCTCTAATTAAGAGTGTGGTGCTAACCTCCTGCACCACGAAGCATACGTCCAGCTCTCCCTTATATCCCACTGCGTATGTTTTACATACAATTCTGTTTGAAAAAAAATCCTCTTAACCACATAGTCAAAGAAAGAACAAAAACAAAAAGCAAGCAAGCAACCAAACAAAAGCCGTAAAGAGATCAGTAAGATGACCATGTCTGGAAGTGAAAAGCCGGACGAAAAGTATAAGGAAGAAGTGTAATCCGGAGTCGTAATGAAGAATTGTGGGGATAGGGGAAGGAGGAGAAGAAGGAGGAGACGGGGGACAGGAAGGAGAGGGAGAATGGGGAGGGAGGAGGTGGGGTGGGGAGGGGAGTGGGGACTGGGGGTAGACTGTCGCACAGATGATGGGCCAAAGAGAGCAGCACAATGACGGCGGGCCCTGGGAGACATGGTGAGCATGAATATTTGATCGAGCATGGTGGAGGGGGGTGGGGGGTGGGGGTGGGGGGGGGCAGGGGGGAGGGGGGTAGGGGGAGGCGGTGTAAGGCAGTGGAAGAAGCATACCCTTTCAGATACAAATAGGAGGATGTCTCTGTTTAACAGAGAGAAGAGAGAGAGAGAGAGAGAGAGAGAGAGAGAGAGAGGAGAGAGAGAGACAGACAGACAGCAGACAGACAGAGACAGAAGGCAACAGACAGACAGCAGACAGGAGACAGAACAGAGACAGAGACAGAAGAGAGACAAACTCAAACTCAACAAATAGTTTAATTGCAAAAGCCACCGACCTATCTGCAACGAGGTCAAAAACTGAAGTAGAACACACACGCGCTCGGCGCATGTACTGAAAATTATGAAAGAAAATATCTTCATAAAAGAATTTTAAGTTCTTCCTGAAATTACTCTGGCATTTGTGTGTCAACTGGCAACAGTTCTTCTTTTCGTTTCAGTGCTTTGAAAATGAACATTGTTACAGAGTGAGTTACAATTCTATTTTCATTTTGCAGTAAAAGAAGCAACGATACTTGATGAAAACTCCAAGCATGATCCGAAAAGTGTTTATCGCTTAAATCTTTATAGGGTGGACAAACAATCAACAAATGTATTTTGTCCTCGATTTGGTGACGGAATGGACAGTTTTTTGTTTAATGCATATCATTGATGGACATTCAAATCACTAATACCAAGTCGGAATCTCACGAACACTTTGCGAAATTTAGAAATTGTAATATCAGTTTAATATTCCTCAGGCTACCATAAGGATTTGAAGGAACGATTCGTTGGATATCTGTCACTATTAAGTATTTTACTATCTCAATTTTGTCCGTAACAGTCAATCATGCGTTGTTTAAGTTCCCATAAAACAGTGTCTTGTAATTCACTCCACCGTTTAACCAAACAAAAGAAAAACCAAACAATGTTTTATCGAAGATACCCAAGTTGTTTGTACGCTCCGATTTCTTGTACAATGAAATAATTTTGATTTTCCCCTTTCATACGCTTGTTTTGGTAGTCTAGCGAGTGACAGCTTTTGCAGTTTGAACCAGTAGCTCATCGATTTTATTGCACTATCTACATACAAAGGATACCTTCCTAGCTCACCGTATACCATTGTATTTTGGGTATTTGGGCGTACATCTGAAAAGCCTTTGAATGCAAACAAGTAAGGTAATTCAATTACATGTAGCTGAGACTGTCCCCAGACTATTGCTGCATAGAAAAGCACAGGTTTCACTGCACAAAAAGTTATTAAAAAAAAAAAACAAAAAAACAGACTTCTATCCCTTGTTCCCAAACTGCACATAGTTTTTATAATTGAGAGAGAGAGAGAGAGAGAGAGAGGAGAGAGAGAGAGAGAGAGAGAGAGAGAGAGAGAGAGAGAGGACAAACACAAGGTAAATGATATTTTTATTTTTAAAAAAGCAAAGGTGGGGGGGGGGGGGAGAGAGAGAGAGAGAGAGAGAGAGAGAGAGAGAGAGAGAGAGAGAGAGAGAGAGAGAGAGGACAAACACAAGGTAAATGATATTTTTATTTTAAAAAAAATAAGACGAGAGAGAGAGGAGAGAGAGAGAGAGAGAGAGAGAGAGAGAGAGAGAGAGAGAGAGAGAGAGAGAGAGAGAGAGAGAGAGTTTTAAATGAGAAAAAAGTATAAGCACAAGAACAGATTTTTATTTTACATCTTGGCCTCAACGAAGAGAGAGAGAGAGAGAGAGAGAGAGAGAGAGAGAGAGGAGAGAGAGAGAGAGAGAGAGAAGAGACGAGAGAGACAGACAGAGAGAGAGAGAGTTTTAAATGAGGAAAAAGTATAAGCACAAGAACAGATATTTAATTTACATCTTGGCCTCAACGGGAGAGAGAGAGAGAGAGAGAGAGAGAGAGGGGGGGGGGAGGGAGAGGCAGAGGCGCAGACGCAAAAGCAGACACAGACATTTATTCATAAGGTCATAGTCCCTAGAAGGGGGTAAATACATGAACCGCGCAGTTCAGTTAATTTAACAAGATTAACACGTCATTTACTATCTTGACACATCATTTCGCATTCAAATGTTTTACACAAATACACAGCGAACTGTTTTGCGGTATTTTCATTCCATAACGCCATTAACATGATCCGCTTGAAGGAACACGGATTTCTTAAGTACTTAGACGGGATTAATTGCCGTGTTACATTTTGTGGTTCAGGACAAGTGGCAACAAAATAAATTTTATTTTCACCATTTTCGTTACAGAGTGGAGATGTAGAATTGCTATCAACCAAAGGCCTGAATCGGTAAGAATGTACTAAAATATCCAATACACCAAATCTGAATGTTGTGATGATATATATCATCTATCTGTTAATCTGCATTCATAAGCACCTTATACTACAATGTGCAGGATTTAACACTCTGTAAATATCAAATCGGTGACTGTCGTCAATATGGGAATTCCATCTCTGTCAGGTACAATCGATTCACCTACTCACTACAATTATGTACATCATTTACACACTTACTCTCCCACACAAAACCAAAACCAAATTCGTACAATTTCAGCCTTACTCTGGAAGCTCAGCTGGTCTTACCCTCTTAGTGACTAGTTGTACTAACATCTTATACGCTTTATGTGGTAATCTTTCTGGTGGCATTCGAGTTAGTTTTAGCCAGTAACGATTGTATCTAACTACCGACAGTCAATGAATCGGATATCTGTTTGTCTCCCCATCGATCATTTCATTTAGTGTTTGTATCGAAACATTGAGAAACTTTTTCAATGGATATAAATGAATCTTGTCATTTTGTATTGATGGAAACTCCAGGCCCCGTAACTCAGCCCCGTATTGTACCATGGGTTTAATTTGAGAATAGAGCAACTTTGAAA
>CM065722.1:81022997-81027997 GCA_033310375.1 Conus canariensis | reverse complement strand
AAAGATGCAGAAAGAACAGGAAAAGGAATATCATATGGTACAATCCCCCATATGATGCAAGAGTTAAAACAAATGTAGGGAAAGAATTCTTTAAAATCTTGACATCATCTTTCCCAAAAGACCATAAATTATTCAAGATATTCAACAAAAACAACATCAAATTATCATATTCATGTATGCCGAACCTTAAAAATGCCATCGATTCAGCAAACAAAATGAAAAGCAGCACAGAAAAAAAGGAGGGTAACGAAAGGAAATCTTGTAACTGTACCAAAAAAGAACAGTGCCCCCTAAGCAACAAATGCCTTTATAACAACATTGTGTACCAAGCCACTGTAACATCAGAGAACGCAAAAGAAACATATGTAGGTATCACGGAAAACCAATTCAAAACTAGATATGCAAACCATAAACAATCATTCAACAAAGAAAGATACAAAAACCAAACAGAATTGAGTAAATATATTTGGAAACTTAAAGAAAAAGACATAGACTACAACATATCTTGGAAAATTTTAAAAAGAGCAGCATCATACAACAACATTTCACAAAAATGCAATCTATGCCTAACAGAGAAATACATTATACTATGTAAACCACAGTTGGCAACTCTAAATGTTAGAACAGAAATGGTTAACAATTGCAGACACAGATGGAAGTTCCTATCAGCGAAAAAAAACCAACACCTGAGAAACACATGTAGCACGGGAAAAAAACAACAGCAAACCAGCTAGCTATATATATACGTGGCACTGGCAACACAAGCTCATCACATCCTGACGACCGCACAGCGTGAAACAAATTTGTAGATGTTTTTAGAAGCTTGATTTCAACTTGCTTTTAATATAACAAATGTCGCTCCCACTGTGGTTGAGCACTGTTTTTAAGATTGCGCTGATCCTCAGTACCATTCTATATATATATATATATATATTATATATATATATATATATATATATATATATATATATATATATATATATACTGACTTATAAACAAATCTTGCTTTTATGTCTTAGATTGAAAATAGGAGGAGATAAGCATTCAAATCTGCAGTGGTAGATACTTCTGCCTAACTAGCAGTATGTGCTTGAATGGGTGAATGGGGGATGATAAATGCTTCTCAAAATGAGCCTTCAGCAAGCTTATAGTCTCCAAGGGGAAGACCATCTCCAAAGGGGAGGAAACTCACTAACAAATTGTTATTCCTGGTCAGACACCGGTATTTCGAGACCTGATTGTTTCTCCTCAGTGACCTCGGAAAGTGGTAACTTGACTCCTCTGCCTTTTAAGTTTTAAGCAGAATGCTATCCCAGGAAAAGGCTGGTGTGCTATAAAGGGGCAGCAGAGGGACATCCGGAGTCATGAACCGGGTGTGGCCCAACCCCCCTAGAGTGTCAGGAGATAAGGGCCGAAACACTTGCTTGAAGGGGGCTTCTCTTCTAAGGACTCTCTGCTGCCACGCTCTCCACGAGTTTCTTTCTACTAAATATTTCTCAGGCTGCCATAAGGATTTGAAGGAACGATATGTTGAATACATGTCACTATTAAGTATTTTACGATCCCAGTTTTGTCTATAACAGTCAATCATGCGTTGTTTAAGTTCACACCAAAAAAACCAAACCAAAACAAAACAAAACAAAAAAAACAAACAAGTTTTTCATAATTCACTCCAGCATTTAACCAAACAAAAGAAAAGCCGTAAGCATTCAGACAATGTTTTATCGAAGATACCCAAGTTGTTTGTACACTTCGATTTCTTGTACATTGAAACAGTTTTGATTCTTCTATTTCATATTCATGTTTTGGTAGTCTTGCGAGTGACAGCTTTTGCAATTTGAACTAGTAGCGCATTGATTTTATTGCACTATCTACATATAAAGGATACCTTCCTAGCTCACCATATACCATTGTATTTGGGAGAGAGAGAGAGAGAGAGAGAGAGAGAGAGAGTAAACAATTTGTACTTGCCGATGTCGCTTCACACGTTACTAATAAAAGGTTAGGATATGTAAGCTACTGATCGTGGTCATTTCATATGTGAATTGATACAGGTTGCGGTGTGCACTTACATAGGTCTCACCTCAGACGTGAATTAATATGTTTCGATTTGTGCGGGAGATGTTATTTCAAACGCTATTTATCACGGTCTATGAAATGCACCTACCGAGTTCATGTCACATATACTTCACGGCTTGCACTTACCGGGGTAACTTCACACGTTAATTAAAACACGCTACGATTGAATAGATGTGGTTTTTCGTCATGTAAAACATGCTGGGTCGTAGTGAACTTGAAAGAAGATCTACTGTTCCGCCGAACGAAACAGACAGAGAAATCACAAGACAAAACACGACACGTTTCGACCTCTTTGGTTTTCTTCAGGCACGGCAAAACAACATTTCAAGACAACGAACACGAAGAACGAACAATCACTGATCTCCTCAAATTGGGCGTGAAATGGCTGTGGAATGTCGTTGTGTCTCATATGACTGTGAGCACACTGTCAACGAATTGCGTCATCATCGTGTGCGGCTACCTTAAACAGCAAATGTGAGGTGAAACGTTTCTGTGTGTTTCAAGCCTTAGTGGAAAGACAGGCGAAGCGAGAGACTTTTCGATGAGGTCTTCTAGGCGAAGTCGGGACCACGTGGAGTTTTGGAGCGATTTTACAGCGCCGCGTATCTTTTGTATGTATTTTCTCCTCTGTCTCACATTTTTCTCCCCCTAATTGTATATATATATATATATATATATATATATATATAATGCTGAACAATTAAGTAGTGGGGGAAAACAAGTGCAGGCTAACAATTCTTCAGTCATTATAGTAATGACTTGGCAAAGATTTGAACTTTAAGAAAAAAAAAAAAAATTAAAGATGAAGAAAATGGGGGGAATATATCATAAATATGAAAAACCCTTCACTAGCCGCCTGAGGGAACCATCGCAATCCCTCTCGAAGGCACATCTATTTGTATTGCCTGCTCCTAGGCCTTTCGTCCGCTGGATCGGACTTATGAGGGAGACACGGCTGATTGTGTCTGTGCTCTTGGTGTCAAATAGAGACACACCACAGTCCATAATTCTGTGGTGTTCTCACCACCAAGGGTTCAAAAGAGAATGCAACAGCACCCCCGAAGCAGCCAGCGTAGGGTAGCAAAATGGAACAAAACGAAAGTGTGGAGAGAAAAAAAGTTGTTGAAAGACTAAAAGCATTATACATACAGTATAAGATGTAGGGGACAATCTTTGAGCCTATGCTTAAGGATCCATTCAAGGATACAAGGGAGATCAAAAGATGTGGAACAGTCTGAGTGGTCAGCTCTGCTGTTCAATAACCCAAGCATTGTAAGTGGCTAAGAATTGTACAGAACAACCTTTACTTGGATCTCCTAAGAGATGCAATCTCCCACTGATTGACCAAACAACATAATGCTGAACAATTAAGTAGTGGGGGAAAACAAGTGCAGGCTAACAATTCTTCTGTCATTATAGTAATGACTTGGCAAAGATTTGAACTTCTAGAAAAAAAAAATTAAAGATGAAGAAAATGGGGGGAATATATCATAAATATGAAAAACCCTTCACTAGCCGCCTGAGGGAACCATCGCAATCCCTCTCGAAGGCACATTTATTTGTATTGCCTGTTCCTAGGCCTTTCGTCCGCTGGATCGGACTCATGAGGGAGACACGGCTGATTGTGTCTGTGCTCTTGGTGTCAAATAGAGACACACCACAGTCCATAATTCTGTGGTATTCTCACCACCAAGGGTTCAAAAGAGAATGCAACAGCACCCCCGAAGCAGCCAGCGAAGGGTAGCAAAATGGAACAAAACGAAAGTGTGGAGAGAAAAAAAGTTGTTGAAAGACTAAAAGCATTATACATACAGTATAAGATGTAGGGGACAATCTTTGAGCCTATGCTTGAGGATCCATTCAAGGATACAAGGGAGATCAAAAGATGTGGAACAGTCTGAGTGGTCAGCTCTGCTGTTCAATAACCCAAGCATTGTAAGTGGCTAAGAATTGTACAGAACAACCTTTACTTGGATCTCCTAAGAGATGCAATCTCCACTGATTGACCAAACAACATAATGCTGAACAATTAAGTAGTGGGGGAAAACAAGTGCAGGCTAACAATTCTTCAGTCATTATAATAATGACTTGGCAAAGATTTGAACTTTTAGAAAAAAAAAAATTAAAGATGAAGAAAATGGGGGGGATATATCATAAATATGAAAAACTCTTCACTAGCCGCCTGAGGGAACCATCGCAATCCCTATGTATAAATATACATACATATATATATATATATATATATATATATATATATATATATATATGTATGTATATATATATTTGTGTGTGTGTGTGTGTGTGTGTGTGTGTGTGTGTGTGTGTGTGTGTGAAAGCATTTCTTGAAATTCGTATTGCATCTCAAAGACAACTGTGCAAGCAGGCAGCTAACCAACATTTCCTTTGTTTCTGTGTTCCACTCCAGTGTCCCGGAGAGAGCAGCGGTTCCACGAAGCAGCCTCCTGCAATGATGCCGACACCGTGAGGAAGCTGTTGACGGAGGGAGTGGGCATCAACTGTCGGAACAGCGTGAGTTGAAGGCTTAGAACCATGTTTCACTGATGGTGCATCATTGGGGACAAAAAGATGAAAATTTTATTAGCATCGTAGGAAGGAAGACATGTATGACGTCACCCCCAAAACGTGTTCTTTATTTTCGTCAAATACTAACCGACGTCACGAATTCCCTCTTGGGATAGTCAGGTTTGATCTGATCGTATTTACGGTCTCGCGCAAAGCGGACACCTGCAAAATCGTAGCCATGAGACCCTCTTCTTTAAATTCTCTCATCTTAGGCATTCATTGATCTATCCATCAGCTTTAAATCGTGCACAGTGTGGTCTGGAAACGTAGCAGATATGGTGTAGAGTATACGGACTTGTCCGCAGGCGGTGACACCTCCTTGATGAAACTGAAACTGA
>CM065722.1:81012997-81015497 GCA_033310375.1 Conus canariensis | reverse complement strand
TGTATTCCACCTTCCCAATTAGCACCCCCCCCAAAAAAAAAAAAAAAAAAAATCATGTTGTTGTTGTTTGTTCTGTTGTTGTTGTTGTTGTTGTTTTCTTGTCTGTTGTTCTTCTTCTTCTTCTTCTTCTTCTCTTCTTCTTCTTCTTCTTCTTCCCATGAACAGGGGCGGGTTTGTTTAGTTTTTAGGGGCACGGGAGAGTCATGAGAGAGAGCACGTGACAATTGGAAGTTTAAAGTTGAAGTCGAGTGTCCGAGAACATGCACCCTAACACACACACACACACACACACACACACACACACACACACACACACCCCTCTCCCCTTTCCCCAGGTGTTGTTTTAAATGGCAGGAAGCTGGGCAGTGTGGTGATAAGGCGAAGTGTAGTTACACAGCGTGGAACCATGTTCACAGCCTTTGACATTTCTATTTACACAGCGTGGAACCATGTTCACAGCCTTTGACATTTCTCTTTACACAGCGTGGAACCATGTTCACAGCCTTTGACATTTCTCTTTACACAGCGTGGAACCATGTTCACAGCCTTTGACATTTCTTTTACACAGCGTGGAACCATGTTCACAGCCTTTGACATTTCTATTTACACAGCGTGGAACCATGTTCACAGCCTTTGACATTTCTATTTACACAGCGTGGAACCATGTTCACAGCCTTTGACATTTCTCTTTACACAGCGTGACGGTGGGGGAACCATGTGGGGGTTCACAGCCTTTGACATTTCTCTTTACACAGCGTGGAACCATGTTCACAGCCTTTGACATTTCTCTTTACACAGCGTGGAACCATGTTCACAGCCTTTGACATTTCTATTTACACAGCGTGGAACCATGTTCACAGCCTTTGACATTTCTCTTTACAGCGTGGAACCATGGTTCACAGCTTTGACATTTCATTACACAGCGTGGAACCATGTTCACAGCCTTTGCATTTTCTTTTCAGCCTGAAAGAGAGGGGTCATGCAAACCTGCGTAGGCAGAAATCAAAGAGTAATGAGGGTCTTTTGCTTGTATGTTACAGCCTGCAATGCATGCTTAGAATCATTTACCATTTGAAAAAACTATTTGCAATGCATGATACCTGTTGATGACATCTCGAGTTTGGAATGCAGGCAGTAGCATTGCCTTTGAAACCAGAATTGGCTACCCAATTAAAAAAAATGTCCTTGTTGATGTCCAAGACAATAGGTGTAACAGTTTGAATCCAGATAAGGTTATAGAAAAAGTGGACTAATGTTTAAACTACCGTCTTCGTTTATCATGTCAGTGTCTTTGATGTATGAACATTAATTGATACACGTGTCATCCTACTTGATTCGCGAGATCTGTCCACGTTTCAGCGATTGGTAGGGAGAACTGTCAGAATTCACGAGTTGCCCTGATGTACCCAGAAACAATCCTTGTCACGACCAGGGACTGTAGCAGGAGGAACACGCAGGTTCCGTTGTGCATCCAGGACAGCCGTAGAGTAGTCTTTGTTTGTTTGTTTCTTTCTTTCTTTCTCTGCTTCTTTGTTTCTCTGTTTCTTTGTTTGACTGGTTGCTCGTTTGTTGGTTGGTTTGTTTGTTTGTTGTTGTTGTTGGTGTTGGTGGTGGTGGTGGTGGTGTTTTGGGGGTAGTGTTATCTCCGCCTCTCAGACATCCTTTCTGTGCAATACAAAGACCGTCCCTTCCACAGTTGCAGGCACTGACACGGGCGATGTGTAATCTGCTAGAGAAGCTTCAGTTGTTCTGAAAGGAATTTTATCAGCCACTCGGAAAAGATGTTGTTTTTTTTCTGGTCATTCGGGACACAGTTTTGTGTACGTTTGCTACCACATCCATAACACTTTCAATGAGGGACAAAACTAATGAACAAAGAAAACAAAACACAACAAAACAACAGCCGCGCGCACACACACACACACACACACACACACACACACACACACACACACACACACACACACACACACACACACACTCACACACACACACACACACACAACGTGACATTACATGAAACAGAATTCCACAAACACCTAGGAGTTATCATTCAAAATAATTGTAAATGGGATCGCCACATCAAATCCATGTTGTCATACATCAAAATGCCATGTTCTTGTTGCCTGCCTCCGCTCATTTAAATACCGTCTTAGTCGGAAATCACTTGAAATAATGTATAAGTCATTTATTTTGCCCCGTTTCGATTTTTCGGATGTTGTGTGGGATAATTGTACAAACAAACAAGCTGAAGATTTAGAAAATGTGCATCTGGATGCAATTAGAACTATTGTCGGCTCGGTCCGAGGGACTAGCCACCAAAAATTATACAAGGAATCCGGCTTTACATCATTAAAAGAGAGACGACGACGTCATAAAATCATTCTGTACACACAATTGTCAACGGTATTGTTCCTATTTACCTGTCTAATCGACTTCCCCATCTTATATCCTCTGTAAACCCTTATCACCTCAGGCGCCCCCTGGAGAGGCAGATGCC
>CM065722.1:81000497-81007997 GCA_033310375.1 Conus canariensis | reverse complement strand
TTTCGTGTGTGTGTGTGTTGTGTGTGTGTGTGTTGTGTGTGTGTGTGTGTGTGTGTGTGTGTGTGTGTGTGTGTGTGTGTGTGTGTGTGTGTGCTGGTGTGGTGTGTGTGTGTGTGTGTGTGTGTGCGTGTGTGTGTGTGTGTGGGGGGGGTTTGCCCTTTCACAAACTTTACGATATTTTTTTTGCCTAAGTTCAAGAGGTGTTTTATCCATTTGTGTATTTGTTTGTGCTTTTTGTATGGTTTGTTTGCTTGTTTTCGTACGCCTATCAGTTTTCTATCATTTCTTTTCGAGGAAATGTCGCAAAGACGCCTCGATGCTGATTTAGTACTTTTCATTTCGGATTTCTTTTCATTCGTTCCTTCCTTCCTTCTTTCTCTCTCTCTCTCTCTCTCTCTCTCTCTCTCTCTCTCTCTCTCTCTCTCTCTCTCTCTCTCTCTCTGGTTGTGTGTGCGTGTGGTGTGTGTGTGTGTGTGTGTGTGTGTGTGTGTGTGTGTGGGCGCGCGATGTGTGCGTGTGTGTGCGCGCGGCCGCGTGTGTGTGTGTGTGTGTCGTGTTGTGTGTGTGTGTGTGTGTGTGTGTGTGTGTGCGTGGGCGCGCGCGCGCCCGAGCGCGCACTCACTCGCGGCGTGTGTATGTATTTCTTTTTTGTTTGTCTGGTCAGTTTATTGGTTGGCTTCTTGTAGTTGTTTTTATTTTGTGACGTCGCTAATTTGCTCTCGGCCGGTAGAATGATTTCTTTTTATGGTCAGCCCGTTTTTGTGACGGTGTTGTTTCTCCTCCATGTCTCCGCTTTCTTGTCATGTGTTTTCCTTTTTTCCAATCAGCGTTGTTCATTGCTTCGCCGAAATTACTGAGAAAAGAAGAAAGATGTCGAGCAAGAGGAACAGTATACTGGGTCTGTAAGAAACAAAGAACAGTATGATTAAAACGAGAAAATAATGAACAAGTACATTAATAAGTGTGTGTGTTGTGTGTGTGTGTGTGTGTGTGTGTGTGTGTGGTGTGTGTGTGTGTGTGTGTGTGTGTGTGCTGTGTGTCGCACGGCGGCGGGTTTTGTGTGTGTGTGTGTGTGGTGCGTGTGGGGGTGTGTGGTGTGTGTGTGTGTGTGTGTGTGTGTGTGTGTGTGTGCGTCTGTTGAAGTGTAAGTGTAAAGGAAAGAAGTGTTTTTTTTAGAGGATTTATGAGAGGGAGACTTTTTTATGAAATTTGTTATGTGATTTGTTTATGACGATGATGATGATGATGATGATGATGATTGCTATTATTTCATTATCATTATTATTTTATTATTACTTATCATTATTATTATTATTATTATTATTATTATTATCTGCATCCTAATTTTGAACACAATGTGTTTTGTTTTAGTATTGGATATCTCGAGGCTTTGTGTTTTTTTGAACGTGCATGACTTTTATCATTCGTATTTTTACCTTTTGCTCTTTTTTTTTTAAATGAAAAGCGCTGTTGAGCAGTTTTATGGATTATGCGCTATAGAAATAAACATGATGGTGATGATGATGATGATGATGATGATCATCATCATCATCATCATCATCAATCATCTCATCATCATCATCATCATCATCATCATCATCATCATCATTATCATCATCATCATATCTATTATATTATATTAATTTGAAAGGATTTAAAACAATTGGATGGATTACTTAATGAATAGATAAAAAAAAAACACTGGAAAAGGCGACAACAACAAAATTACAAGTGATTACTGAATGAAATGGCCAAACATCAACTGGAAAAGGCGACAACAACAAAATTACAAGTGATTACTGAATGACATGGCCAAACATCAACTGGAAAAGGCGACAACAACAAAATTACAAGTGATTACTGAATGACATGGCCAAACATCAACTGGAAAGGGCGACAACAACAAAATTACAAGTGATTACTGAATGACATGGCCAAACATCAACTGGAAAGGGCGACAACAACAAAATTACAAGTGATTACTGAATGACATGGCCAAACATCAACTGGAAAGGGCGACAACAACAAAATTACAAGTGATTACTGAATCACATGGCCAAACATCAACTGGAAAAGGCGACAACAACAAAATTACAAGTGATTACTGAATGACATGGCCAAACATCAACTGGAAAAGGCGACAACAACAAAATTACAAGTGATTACTGAATGACATGGCCAAACATCAACTGGAAAGGGCGACAACAACAAAATTACAAGTGATTACTGAATGACATGGCCAAACATCAACTGGAAAGGGCAACAGCAAAAAAAAAAAATTACGATTGATTAATGAATGTTGTTAATGACAGGTAGCCATGATCGGATCCGTCCCCCTCCCCCGCGCTCCCCCCCCCCCCCCCCCGCCTCCCACTCTTCACATTCTTTACCCACTCACTGTATGAGTCCTTATGTCATTGAACTATCGATTCTGACGCTGTGCGGTGGTTTCAATGCTAATCAGTGACATGACTATGTTTCTGTTTTAGGCCGGGGCGACAGCGGTGCACCTGGCCTCAGAAAAAGGTCACGGTCACGTGATGCGTCGTCTTCTGTTGGTGGGGGTGGAGGTGGATGATAGAGATGTGGTGAGTAATGCCCCCTGTTGTTACTGGCACCAGCTGCACACCAAAGATTCATGCGCCCAAGGCCTTGTTTTAAGAAGTGGAGTATTTATAGACTGGCACAATTGGATTGATTTGGGGATTTTCGTTGTGTCTGAAAGGTGATTCTCCTCAGTGTCTTTCACATGGCCATCAATGAACAAGCCAGGTGGTTCTAAGCATGCATACTGAAATCAATGGAATGGGACTATTTGGGGCTCCTGGAGCTAGCGCAAAGATAGGATCACGTATGAGTGAAAAGGCCTGAAATGTGTGTCAACTAAGGGGAAGGTCATGTATTTGAAGACTGTGATTTATTCGATGAAGCCCCCCCCCCCAAAAAAAAAAAAAAAAAAAAAAAAAAAAGAAAAAGAAAAAAAAAAACCCAACAACAACAAACAAACAAACAAACAAACAAACTAAACAAAACAAAAAAGGGAAATAATTAGTGGGAGTTATTATTCTAATCGATTATCAGTTTTACATTTAATGCGGGCTCAAATGTATAATAGGCCTCAAAACATTTACGTGGATCATAATATAGTGTTCTAGTGCAAAATCCTAACTGTTTCGTATGGCTGCAGTTTAGTATTCTTTCGTTCGTTCGTTCCTTCATTCCATCTCTCCTTCCACCCCCCCCCCCCCCCCCCCCCCCCCCCCCCCCCCCCCCCCCCCCCGCCTTTTTTTTTTCTCACTTTCTGTCATTCTTCTTTCTTGGGTTCGTCTCTTTTCTCCCTTCTTGCCTTTGTTTTTCATCCCGTCCTCTCCTTTTCCTTCCTTCTGTCTTCCTTTTCCCCCCATCGTTCCCTCCTTTTTGTTTCCTTCCTTTCCTTTCTTTCCGTCCATTCTTCTTCTCCTTTTCTTCTTTCCTTCCTGTCTTTCTTTCATATTTTCATTCTATTTCCCTTTCTTTCTTTTATTCTTTATTTCTTCTTTTCTTCTTTCCTTTAATCCCTCCGCTATCCCCCCTCCCTTGTTTTTTATTGTCGATATTTTCTTTCTTTTTTGCTTCACTTCTTTCCTTTCCTTTTTTTTTTCTTTTTCCGTCCTTCTTCTTTCCTTCCTTCTTCTTATGTGCAACTAATTTTATAACTGCTCTCGTGGCTGTCGCTATTATTACTCACATTCTTGCTGCTGCCACTACTACTTCTAATAGTGCTACTTTCGCTGTTGCTGCTGCTGCTGCTGCTGTTGCTGCTGCTACTACTACCACAACTACTCCTGCTGCTGCTGCTGCTGCTGTTAAAGGAAGTTTCTGTGCCTCGTGTGTGTTGCAATAAGAGTGATTGCGAAACTTAACAAACACTAAGGACAGTCAAATACGCACTCCCTGTTTAATCACATCACAAGTGCGAGCAAACACACGCGCATTCAACATCTTCCGTTGTCGATAATCTGCCAGTCTGGTCACCTTGTATGCTCCCCCATTCACACACACACACACACACACACACACACACACACACACACACACACACACACACACGCACGCACGCACGCACGCACGCACGCACGCACGCACGCACGCACGCACGCACGCACGCACGCACTCTCGCACGTACGCACACACACACACACACACACACACACACACACACACACACACACACACACACACACGCACGCACGCACACACGCACACGCGCGCACTCACGCACGCACCACACACACAGACACACAGACACATGCAGACACGCGCGCGTGCGCGCGCGCGAGCGCACGCACGCACGCATGAAGAGAGAGAGAGAGGGAGAGAGAGAGAGAGAGAGAGAGAGAGAGAGAGAGAGAGAGAGAGAGAGATGGAGGGGTGAAGAGGGAGGGAGAGGGAGAAATAGAGATATAGACAGAGAGACAGAAATAGACAGAGACAGACAGACGGACAGACATACAGACGGATAGACAGACAAACAGATAGACAGGGAGGCAGGCAGACAGGCAGGCAAGCAGGCAGACGGACAAATAGCTAGACAGAGAGATGTAGAGATAAACTTACAGAGAAATAAACAAACACACACGCATAAACATTCACAGTCGGACAACATAAACACAAACAATTCAGCACTGCAAAAGACAGAAACAATGTTCATGAAATCCCGAAAGGAAGAAAAAAACAAACAAAAAAAAACACCACCACTATTACTACCAGTTCGCTCTGTACCATCAATATACTACAGCTACTACTGCAACCACTATTGTAACTAATACTATTTCTAATACTACTGTTGCTGCTGCTGCTGCTACTACTCCACTACTACTACTATACTAACTACTACTACTACTACTACTACTCTGCTGCTGCTGCTGCTGCTGCTGCTGCTGCTGCTAATGCTGCTGCTGCTGTTGCTGCTGCTGCTGCTGCTGCTAACTTGTTACTGCTGCTGTTGAATTAACCACTACCACAATGACAACAAGTGTACACTGCTACTGATACTAGCACTGCTGCTGTTGATATAATCACTTCCACGACAACAACAACTGTAGACAGCTGCTGATGCTGGCACTGCTGCTGTTGATATAATCACTACCACAATGACAACAACAACTGTAGTCAGCTGCTGATGCTGGCACTGCTGCTGTTGACATATTCACTACCACAATGACAACAACAACAACTGTAGACAGCTGCTGATACTGGCACTACTGCTGTTGATATAATCACCACCACCACCACCACCACAACAACAACAACAACTGTAACTGCTACTGATTCTGGTACAGCTGCTATAACCACTACTACAATGATAACAACAACTGTAGACAGCTGCTGATGCTGCCACAGCTGCTGTTGATATAATCACTACCACAATGACAATAATAACAACAACTGCTACTGCTGCTGGCACTGCTGCTGTCGACATAATCACTACCACAATGACAGCAACAACAACAACAACAACAACAACAACTGTATACTGCTACTGATGCCGCCACTGCTGCTGTTGACATAATCTCTACCACAATGACAGCAACAACAACAACAACAAAAAAAACAACAACAACAACAACGTACACTGTACACTGCTGCTGTTGATATAATCACTACCACTAATGACAACAACAGCAACAACAACAACAACAACAACAACAACAACTGTATACTGCTACTGAGGCTGGCACTGCTGCCCCTGCTGCTCTGTGACGAAGGCTGCTAGCAGGGTGTCTGTGGCGTTGCAGGAGGGTCGCACGGCGGTCCATCTGGCAGCGGAGCACGGGCACCAGGAAGTGCTGGACCTGCTGCTGGACTACAACGCCAACCCCAACTCTGAAACAATCGTCAGTCTGACAACTCTGTCTGTCTCTGTCTGTCTGTCTGGCTGGTTGGCTGGTTGGCTACCTGTGTCTGGCTGGTTGGTTGGCTCTCTGTCTCTGTCTGGCTGGCTGGCTGGTTGGCTGCCTGTGTCTGGCTCTGTGTGTGTGTGTGTGTGTGTGTGTGTGTGTGTGTGTGTGTGGTGCGTGCGCGTGCGTGTGTGTGTGTGTGTGTGTGTGTGTGTGTGTGTGGTGTGTGTGTGTGCGTGCGTGCGTGCGTGCGTGTGTTCTTCTTCTCTCTCCTCTCTCTCTCTCTCTTCTCTGTCTTTGTCTGTCTGTCTCTCTGTCTGGCCAGCAGGCTGTCTGTCTGTCTGTCTGTCTGTCTGTCTGTCTGTCTCTCTCTCTCTCCTCTCTCCCCAGTGGGGAGTGCGAGGAGAGAGGAGAGAGAGAAGAGAGAGAGAGAGAGGAAAATGGGTGGAGGGTGACAGAAGAGAAAGAGAGAGATAGAGAGAGACGGAGACACAGATTGACAGAGACTGGCAAGCGAGCAGGCAAACAAGCACACAAAACACACACACACACACACACACACACAACACACACACACACACACACACACACACACAGAGTGAGAGAGAGAGAGAGATCGCTGTCTGTCTTTCAACCCTGACCTTTATGACTGAAGAGCATTGCTATTTGACTCTCGCACTGGTGTTTTCGAGGAAAGCCATTGGTAGGAACGGAAAAGATAATTAGTGGAAACATTTTCTTTTTCTTCACTTGCCAGAAGATGGGAAAGTTCTTGACTAATTTTATATTTGTGTTTGCTTGGAGTTTAAAGAAAGTGTTCAGGGTTATCAGAACGGTTATAGCATCACTTGTTGGCTTTGGTTTCAACAGTTTTATGTATCTGACATTTTCAACTGGGTTCGCATTATTGTTTCATTATTTAAATTGAAAAGAAAAAAAACAGTTAGGATAAGCGCGCGCGCGCGCGCGGCGCACACACACACACACACACACACACACACACACACACACACACGCACGCACGCACGCACGCACACACACACACACACACACACACACACACACTCACACATACACACATACACACATACACACACACACACACATACACACATACACACACACACACACACACAACACACACACGCACAGAGCATGCACGCACGTACCACGCACCACACACACACACACACACACACACACACACACACACACACACACACACACCACACACACACACACACACACACACGTGCGCGCTCAATCTACAGAGAAAGGCGGAGGTAAGATCAGAAGTCATCAACTAGAAAATAAACTGTTAACGAAAGAGTAAATTAATTAATAAATAATGAACAAAATATCCTACTAACTAGTGCAGAACAGCGAAAGAAAACATAACATGATTATTTCCCTTTAGACCGGACTCTGTTTGCAATATAACATGGTTGTTTCCCTTGAGTCATGACTGCTGGTACCACGTGACGAAAAGCTATGACCGGCAATGTTCGTGACTTCGTTTGGGGTTGATAACGTAGACGGTAATGTGTCCGAAAGTTTCTGTACCTTCTGTACAGATAATGGGATCTTCATATTCACACATCTATTTGCATTCCACGTTTAT
>CM065722.1:80992997-80995497 GCA_033310375.1 Conus canariensis | reverse complement strand
GGGGAAGAGGACACAGAGGACTGGCAGCTGGGGGTGATGGTGGGGGGGGGAAAGAGGACGACAGGAGGTGAGGTGGGCAGGACGAGGTGGGTGGGGTGGGGGGGGGAAGAGGACACAGAGGACTGGCAGCTGGGGGTGATGGTGGGGGGGAAGAGGACACAGAGGACTGGCAGCTGGGGGTGATGGTGGGGGGGGGGAGAGGACACAGAGGACTGGCAGCTGGGGGTGATGGTGGGGGGAAGAGGACAAGAGGACTGGCAGCTGGGGGTGATGGTGGGGGGGAGGGGAACAGAGGACTGGCAGCTGGGGGTGATGGTGGGGGGGAGAGGACACAGAGGACTGGCAGCTGGGGGTGATGGTGGGAGGGGGGGGAGAGGACACAGAGGACTGGCAGCTGGGGGTGATGGTGGGAGGGGGGGGGAAGAGGACACAGAGGACTGGCAGCTGGGGTTGATGGTGGGAGGGGGGGGGAGAGGACACAGAGGACTGGCAGCTGGGGTTGATGGTGGGGGGAAGAGGACATAGAGGACTGGCAGCTGGGGGTGATGTGTGGGGGGGGGGGGGGGAAGGACACAGAGGACTGGCAGCTGGGGGTGATGTGTGTGGGGGGGGAGGGGGGGGACACAGAGGACTGGCAGCTGGGGGTGATGGTGGGGGGGGGGGGGAGAGGAAACAGAGGACTGGCAGCTGGGGGTGATGGGGGGGGGGGGGGGAGGAAAGGGAGAGCCCGGACCTCATCCCCTAACCCCCACCCCTCCCCTTCCCGCCTGGCAAAACCTTCTTTTTTCTTCTTAACGATGTGAAACATCTATGCAGCTCGTTTGGATACCTAACCTCCCCTCTCCGTCTCTCTCGCTCCTCCTTTCTCTCTGTCTGTCTGTCAGTCTAGTCTGTCTGTCTGTCTGTCTGTCTGTCTGTCTGTCTGTCTGTCTGTCTCTCTCTCTTCTCTCTCTCTCTCTCTCTCTCTCTCTCTTCTCTCTCCATGATTTCGACTAACTCCTTTAGACTTTTCTTATCTCCCTTTCTGTAAAATAGTGTTAAGTTGGTGGTTTTTTTTTTTTTTTTTTTTTTTTTTTTTTTTGGGCTACCAAATGTTGTAATGACATCAACAACAATAATAATGATAATAACAATGATGATGATGATGATGATGATGATGATGATGATTGATGATGATGATGATATAAAAACAACAAGAAGAAAAGTTCTGATAATGATGTGTTGTTGTTGGTCGAGACGACGAAGACCATCTAGTTATCCTTGGATCGGGGGTTTGTGCGAAGATGGCTGGTCAGGCCGATCTGCGCCCGGAAGGATCTATCACAGAACGGACAGGGGATGGTGGCAGCAGCTGGAGATCTGTTGGCACTGGTCTTCCTGATCATCCTGCGCTGCTCAGCTGCAGCAATTCTGTTGCTTTCACAGGTCTCTGCACCTTTGCGGACAGCTGATCGCCACCGTCTCTGTCCTTGGCAGTCTACTCCCATATTGTGTGGCTGATGTTGAAGGCCTTCAGGGAGGATTTGAGGCTGTCTTTGAAACGCTTCTTCTGGCCTCCATGAGAGCGTTTGCCCTGTTGCAGTTCGCCAAACAATAGTTTCTTTGGCAGCCGATAGCCTGGCATGCGAACTACGTGACCTGCCCAGCGAAGCTGTGACTGCATCAGGATGGTGAAGATGCTAGGCAGACCAGCACAAGTGAGGACTTCAGTGTCCGGAATCTTGTCTTGCCACTTAATGCCCATGAGTCTTCTGAGGCAGGTGGTGTGGAAGTGGTTCAGTTTCCTGGCGTGACGCAGGTAAACTGTCCATGTTCCACAGCCATAGAGCAGTGTGGTGAGGACTATGGCCCGACGCACCTTGATCTTGGTCTCTAGGGCGATGCCTCTCCTGTTCCATACGTTCTTGTGGCGTCTGCCAAAAGGGCACTAGCTTTAGCGAGCCGGGAATTCACCTCATCGTCGATGACAACGTTTCTGGACAGAGTGCTGCCTAGTTGAACTTATCCACCGCGTTCAGTTGCTGTCCAGTGATGGTGATGACTGGTTCAAAGTATGGCTTTCCCGGGGCTGGCTGGTGCATCACTTCAGTCTTGTTCGTATTGATTGTCAAGTCGAAGTTGTTGCAAGCAGCAGAGAACTTGTCAACACTGTGTTGCATTGTGGCTTCTGAGTCAGCGTTGAAGGCACAATCGTCCGCGAAGACAAAGTCATTACATTGACGGTGTCCGTCGAGACCTTGGTTTTCGCTTGATTTCTCCTGAGATCGAAGACTGATCTATCTGTACGGTACTTGATGACGATGTCTATCTCCGCATCACTGAATGCGTCAGTCAACGTAGCCGAGAACATGAGGCTGAACAGGGTGGGTGCAAGAACACAACCCTGCTTCACTCCGTTTGAGACTGGGAATGGTTCAGATGTCTCGCCGTTGTCTTGGACTCTGGTCAGCATGCCGTCATGAAGTTGGCGCACGGTGGCAATGAACTTTCTGGGGCATCC
>CM065722.1:80972997-80975497 GCA_033310375.1 Conus canariensis | reverse complement strand
GGGGGGGGGCGTGAGGGGGGGGGGGGGTATCGATCTGGAAAAGGAAAGCTCATGTGCGTGTGCATTTTCATTGATTACAAAGTTATGGATAATTTTCTGAGGGACTGTTCTGTTAACTGCATTGTGCATACATACGCAGCTATCGAAGAAGAGTCTGTGCCTAAAAGCTAGAATGTTTCATCTGTAATATAATTGTTCTCTGTTAGAACATTACATTTCAACTGTAATATCTCTATGGCTCTCTTATGCAGACGACTTTTTTTGTTCCAAACTAGTTTTACTAGAATTATTCTTCCAGGTGGACTCATAATTGATAAGAGGTAAAATAAGCACACGAAAGAACACTATCCTGGTCTGAAGATTCAGAAAATACCTTTAGTTTTTGTCAGATGATAAAATTCTTTCACAAATACGTTTTCCAGCATCAGTTACCTGATCATGCTATGACAAATCTCTGTCAGTAATAACCCTTAGTACTGTATGTACTGTTACGTCTTCGATCATTTGGTCTTTGGCATATAATGATGCAAACGCAGAACTAACTTTCTCCTGTTTCTGAGGTGTGGTCACTAACATGCAATGTACTTTATTTGCAGTTAGGGACATGTGGTTCATTTCCGTCCATGTAATTAATCTTTTGATGTTGTTCTCGGTACGATTATCACTATTTGATTGTAGTCAAGTGTAAAAAAAATGTAACTGTGGTCTATACATGTAATTATATTGTCTACATAAAAAGACAGTATAGGGAGACTTAATACCAATCATTGTCTACATAAAGAGAAAATATAAGGGGACCTAGTACCGATCCTTGTTTAACACTACATTTCAAAGGGAGTTACTCCAACTTTTTTTTAATTAGTTTAACAAGTTGTCGATCTAAGAAAGACCGAATAATATATATAGCGTTGTTTGATAGTTTATAGTGTGTAATTGTTTTAATGATATGGGAATAGTTCAAGAGCAAAGTCAACAAACAATCAAACTAAAACAAAACAAATCAAAACACAAATTTCTGAGTTAGTCCTTGCTTATATCACATAGACATTTATGTATTGGCTAATTTTCATTAACTAAATTGTGATACTTAAGATGAGCATATCAGTTTGTTTGAACATGTTTTTCAGGAGGTTTTGACAAAAGGAAAAGATTTGAGCTGGATCTATATTTAGAGGGATTTACAGGTTCGCCATATTTGAACAAAGGTATGACTCTGGCTTGTTTTGATTTTAGAGCAAGCCTTTTTGTTTGTTTGTTTGCTTGTTTGTTTTTTTCAGTGTACGATTATGAAGAAAAGTGAGTGTATCAGCCATGACGGTTGAAAGTATATTCAGCATCTTATCAATTTTGATGTAGTTTCTGGTTCCGGATTGTATTAATTTCAGCGACCCTTCATTACTTCGGTGTGTGTGTGTGTGTGTGTGTGTGTGTGTGTGTGTGTGTGTGTGTGTGTGTGTGTGTGTGTGTGTGTGTGTGTGTGTGTAATTTAATGGTGCTGTGAACGCTGAAAGGTTATTTTTTAACGCTAATGAAAGTTG
Source organism: Conus canariensis (assembly GCA_033310375.1). Lineage (NCBI taxonomy): Eukaryota > Metazoa > Mollusca > Gastropoda > Neogastropoda > Conidae > Conus > Conus canariensis. Next base: position 80,973,959 of record CM065722.1, on the reverse strand, counting down.
AAAGGATATCTTTCGTTACCGACAACATGATTGTAACTTTTGAAAGTTGTTTTCGTTAGTTTTAATATGTTCGTCCATGTCCTTAGCAACATTAGCAAACTAAGGCGTTAAGTCATCGGTAAGATTTCTTTTGTTAGAATATCAGCTTTAATATTATAGTTACTGTTGTTTCAAAGTTTAGTGAACCTTCTACATCAATGTTGATTCCCAAGAAGGGGATATGCATCTTTAAAACATTGTCCTTAGTTTTTTGTTTTGAAACGTTTACTTCATTTTTTTCATTTCCGCATCGTACTTTGTCCTTTGACTTAAAACAATGGTCTCTTTTATATTGTCCATCGTCTCTTTCCTCCGTCAGGTTATTAATAACACACTTCGCTCTTTTTCTTACAAAAGGAATTTGTCTGTTATACATTGAATTGAATAAACTAATCCAGAAGTTAGAAGCCGTCATTGTCGTCTGATTCGATCAATACAATCTAAGCTAGAGTTAAAGGAATCATGAAGAAAGGCATTTTTGAAAGCCGGGTCGTGAGTATGACTGGAATGTATCCTCTACAGAATGTGGTAATTGGTGAACCATCTATCTATCATCTATCTATCTATCTATCTATCTATCTATCTATCTTATCTAATCTAATCTATCTTATCTATCTATCTATCTATCTATCTATCTATCTATCTATTTGTCGTGTTAATGATAGGTCAGAGACCTCTGGCAGGAGGATCGGAATACACAGACGAATAACAAACTTTTCCAGATCCGTCCAAACCTAAAATAGTTCCTCTCATGTACCTCTGGTGGTCGCCATGAAGAAATGGTTCTATGCCGGCTGCACATTGATCATTCGTATTTTGCTCATTCATACCTTTTTAAAGAGTGCAGAAGCTCCGTGGTGCATTCCACAATGAAACATGTTCTTTCTAGAGTGTTGGGAGTTGCATGACGTGAGACACAAACA
>CM065722.1:80957997-80962997 GCA_033310375.1 Conus canariensis | reverse complement strand
GTTTTCGTTGTTCTAAATGTTGTTTATCTTGCCTGAAGAAAACCAAAGAGAACGAAACGCGTCCAGTTTTGTCTTGTGATATGTTTGTTCCTTTTGTCCGGCAGAATAATAATGATTTTTTTCTTTTGAATTTAGTCGATCGAGAAGACTAAAGATACACCAGTCAGACAGCAAAGACAATGGTCCGAAACTCACATTATGTAAATAGAAGAGCGCAAGTAAGACAATGATCCCCAACCCACATGTCCAAATTAGAAGGCCACAGAGACGACAATGATCCCACATTCACATTTGTTTACATATGTAACCCCCAAAAGGCAAGGATGCAAACTCCACGTACCCTAACCACAAGGCTACGACGACGACAAAAGTCCAAAACTCACATCCGCTTGCTACTGGCCCACAAGAAAAAGATCTTAAACTCATATTTCCTAACTACAATCACACTACTCGCACAGGGATCCAGAATTCACATACCCAAACTACAGGAAAGACAAGAATCCACAAACCACCACTACTAGGCAAGAACAAAGACAAACATCCAAACATCACATCCCTTACAACTAGGCAATAACAAAAGCACGAATCCCAAACTCACCTTCTCTAACTTCTTTGAAATAACAAAGACAAGAATCCAAAAATCACCTTCCCTAACTACTAGGCAATAACAAAGACAAGAATCCAAAAATCACCTTCCCTAACTACTAGGCAATAACAAAGACAAAAATCCAAAAATAACCTTCCTTAACTACTAGGCAATAACAAAGACAAGAACCCAAAAATAACCTTCCCTAATTACAAGGCAACAACAAAGACAAAAACCCCAAACTCCCCTTTCCTAACTACTAGGCAACAACGAAAACAAGAATTCAAAAATCACCTTCCATAACTACTTGGCAATGACAAAGACAAGGATCCAAAAACACCCGCTCTAACTACTAGGCAATAACAAAGACAAGGATAAAAAAAAAATCCCCTTCCCAAACTACAAGGCACCAACAAAGACAAGAATCCAAAACTCAAATCTCCTAGGTACAAGACTACAATAATGACAAGCTTCCAGAACTCACGTCATCTAAGTACAAGACCACAACAAGGACAAGGATACAAAACTTAAATCCCCTAGCTACAAGGGCTCACTAAGGTCAAGGATACAGAACTCACTTCCCTTAACTAAAGGCCCCCAAAACGATGAGAATCCCGAACCCACATGCGCTGACTACAAGGCGACAAGGACAAGGAATCAAAATGTTTCTTCCCTGAGCCACAGGGCTACAAAAAAGGACTAGCTTCAGAACTCACATCCCATACTGACAAGGCCGCAACAAGCACTGGAACCCAAAACTGACATCCCCAGACTTCAGGGCCACTCTGCAGAGCCCGGATCTTTGCGAAGTTCCAACAGATCCAGGATCCTCCATATATCCAGATCCTCCCATTTAATCCACGTTGCTATTTACACTGACCTCATTCCACGTTTCAACAGGTTTTGTTCAAATCCATCCTGTCATTTTTGTGTCATTTAACAGACAAACAGACAGACAGACAAACAAACGGACAGACTTACAAACGCGGCTAACAACTTACCAAAACCTCCTGGGCGAAAGTATTGAGCACAGCAATTAATCTGGGGCACAATGGATCGTTCAGTCAATGCACTGGTCTGTCACAAGTACGCCATTGTGCCCAATGCAGCTTCGGTGAGACTAATCAACCAAACGAGCTCTCAGTTACGTGCGACACTGCCGAACATCTTTATCCCACGATTTGTCGCAATGTGGAGTTCTCACGTTTAATCGGGTGACCCAAATAAACAGTCATTCAACTTGTCTACAGGCTCCCTTTTCCAATCCGTTCATTGTATTTTGAAGAATCCTTTCCTATTTCTTTCTTTCCTGACCATGGATTCTGTTTTCGTTTTCATTCTCAAGAGAGAGAGAGAGAGAGAGAGAGAGAGAGAGAGAGAGAGAGAGAGAGAGAGAGAGAGAGTTGTTTAAGCTCACTGAGGAAAAAAAACCCTCTGGAAACGTGGATGTTTTGTCCAAGATTTATCGCATATTGTTAGGGTACCGAAAGCGATATTTCCGCATAGATTCTGATCCTGTTTTGACGCATGGTGACATTATGTGGAAGCGCCACCTACCTTTCTTATAACCCATGCATTGTAGATCACATCAGTGTTGATAGCAGCAAAGAACTGTGCAAAATTGTCTTTACTTGGTGTCCTGAGAAATGTCATCTCTCACCGAATGACCAAACGATATGTTGAACCCCAACAATACTGGGGGAAAAACAAGACTACTTTGCAAAGCAATTCCTCTGTAATTGTCAGTTTCAGTTTCATCAATGAGGTGTTACTGCTTGCGGACTAGTCCATATACGCTACAACACACACACACACACACACACACACACACACACACACACACACACACACACACACACACACGTGTGTATGTGTGCGTGCGTTCGCCCTCATAATTATGCATGTGCACACACACACACACACACACACACACACACACACACACACACACACACACACTTGCACTCACACTACCACCACCAAAATCAGATATTGTACAATAAACGTACAAGCCAACCAGTTAACCAACTGAATGCCCCCATTCCTCTCTCTCTCTCTCTCTCTCTCTCTCTCTCTCTCTCTCTCTCTCTCTCTCTCTCTTCTCCCTCTCTCGCTCTCTTCTTCTCTCTCTCTCTCACTTTCTCGCCTCCTGTCTCTCTCACCCCCTCTCTCTCTTTCTCTCTCCCTCTCCCTTTTTCTCCCCCCCCTCTCTCTCCCTCTCTCTCTCTCCCTCTATCACCTCTCTCCTCTCTCTCTCCCTCCCTCCCTCCCCCCTCTCTCTCTCTCCCTCTTGATCTCTTCCTTTCTCTCTCTGTGCCTCTTACTCTCTCTTCCCCCCCCCCTCTCTGCCTCTCTCTCTCCCCCTCTCTCTCCCTCTCCTCTCTCTCTCCCCTCTCTCCCCTCCGTCTTTCTCTCTCCCTCTTCATCTCTCTCCCTCTCTCTACCCCTGTTTCTCTCTCCCTCTCTCCCTCTTTGTCTCTCCCTCCCTCTCTCCCTGCCTCTCACTATCTCTTCTCTCTCCCTCTCTAACTCTCTGTCTGTCACTCCCCCCCTCTCTCTCTCTCCTTCTCCTTCTCTCTCTCCCTCTCTCTCCCCCTGTCTCTCTCTTTCTCCCTCTCTCTCTCTTCTTCTCTCTCCCCCTGTCTCTTTCCTCCCTCTCTCCCTTTCCCTCTGTCTCTCTCTCTCTCCCTCTCTCTCTTCCTCTAATTCTCTCTCTTTCTCTATCTCCCTCCTTCTCTCTCTCCCTCTCTCAATCTCTCTCTTTATGTCTCTCTCTACTTCTCTTTCTCTGTCCCTCTTTCTCTCTCTCCTCTCTCTTTACTTCTCTCTCTCTCTCTCTCCTCTCTCTCTCTCTCTGTCCCCCCCCCTCTCTGTCCCCCCTCTCTCTCACTCTGTGTCTCTGTCTGTCCACCCCCCCTCTCTCTCTCTCTCTCTCTTTCCTCTCTCCCTCTCTCTCTGTGTCTCTGCCTGTCCCTCCCACCTCTCTCTCTCTGCTCCCCCCCTCTCTCTCTTCTCTCTTTATCGCTCCCGCCCCCCTCTCTCCCACTCTCTCCCTCTTTCTCTCCCTCACTCTCTCCCCATCTCTCTCTATCTCTCTCTCTCTCTTCCACTCTCTCGGTCTCTGTCTCTGTCTGTCTGCCCCCCCCCTCTCTCTCTCCATTGATGAATTTGCAGTGAAAATAATTGATAGCAAAAGACATGGTCCTACTTTGCTCTGTCATGCCTTTACGTTGTTCTTTTTGGGGTAGATGATGTTACCAGGTTATCACAAACTGTTGTGTGAATGCAGAATCTGTTGAATAATTTGCTAAGCAATGTCATATCACTGCAGTGGTAAATTAATATGACTAAAAGCAATATCATTTCATTGTGTAAAGGTGGATGTTAGGCTGCAGTGGGAAGACTGATGTACTATACAGTTGTGATGCCAGTGGATGATGGTTATACATATCTGAGAATACGTTTTCTTCACTCCACATGCAGGTTTTGTTTCTGTTTGTAAAAAGCTTTCCAGCATGCCCCAAATATAACATCGTCGATCATGAAAAGATTATCCTCGGCTGAAAATGTCTGTCTGTCTGTCTATCTGTCTGTCTGTCTGTCTGTCTCCTTCTCTCTCTCATCATCATCATCTGCGTCCCACAAGGCTCTATCCTGGGTCCCATACTGTTCACAATTTACATCAATGATTTACCTCTCCATAGTACATCCACCTGTGAACTCTTTGCTGATGATACAACAATACACACAAATCATTCTGATGTTATTGTTCTTGCACAAACTTTAAAAGAAAGTGCGAATGACCTCGTAAAATGGACTGAACTAAATCACATGTCCCTTCACCCTCCAAAAACTAAATCCATGCTTATCACAACCAGGCAAAAAGACAAAATCTCACTATTAAGTTTCCTCCTGTACATCTTAAAAATGAACCCGTTGAACAGGTTACATACCTCAAAGTGCTAGGAATAACAATTGATAACAATAGTTGGCAAGATCACATAACCTCACAGTGCAAAAAAGTTTCACAGAAAGTTTATCAACTCTCCAAAATCAAACGCTTCCTCGACCTGCATTCACGCAAGCTCTTTTTCCAGTCTCATATTCAGTCATACATAGACTATGGGTCTACTCTATGGGACTCTGCTAGCGCTAACACCCTCAAACCATTGCTAAGCCTACACAAGCGAGCACTCAAACTAGTCCTCCTAAAAAGCAGTAGTCATCTGGACTCGGACTATAACAAAAGATTCAAGTTCTCCCCTTAAGTCCGAGATTAGAATACAACAAAGGAATCATAATGCACAAGATTGTGTCTGGGAAGGACCCTCAACATTAGTTCACAGATTCTCAATTAATCCCTCAAGGACTCTACCCAAACTTTATGTCCCTGTTCCTAGAATTGACTTGTTAA
>CM065722.1:80947997-80952997 GCA_033310375.1 Conus canariensis | reverse complement strand
GGAGAACAACGTGAAAAGAAGAACACCAGGAGAGAGAGAGAGAAGAGAGAGAGAGAGAGAGAGAGAGAGAGAGAGAGAGAGAGGAGAGAGAGAGAGAGAAGAGGAGGTGGGCAGGACAGAGAACGGGTTGAGAGAAACGTGGTCTGGGAGATAGAAGAGACAGCAAAGTCTTAGGGAAAGACAAGCTGGAAGAGAAGAAAACTAAGTTTGAAGCCCAGAGGTGGGTGAAGACAGACAAACTGAAATTGAACCCAGAGGTGGGTGAAAGAGACGAAGAAGAAGAGTTCTACGTCGAGATCCCAGAGACGACCACGAAGACCCAGTCCTGAAACCTGGAGCCAGTCAACCAAGGGCATCACCATCAAGCAGTGCTGAAGAAGACGTGAAGAGACTTTTTTCAAGAACTGTGGTGTGGTGTGAAAGCGTGGTTGTGTGTGTGAAAACCTGGCCAGGTAAGAAGTCATTTTCATTAGAACCCGGGATTAGGATGTATTGATCTTTTATGTGTTGATTTGTTCATTTTGTGTAATTGGATTTTTCATGTTTGATTATAGTAGCATAGAAATTGGATTTCTTGTGCTCAGTCGTGTTAGGAGAGAAACGAATGCGTGACATCCCATTCCCCGAGAGAGGTGAATGTTTGGTGGGCGCATGAGTGTGTATATGCGTGTATGAGTGCAAAGATAACCTTGGTGTGTTAAGCCTGACCAATAATACATCAACATAGTGCACTTAAGCAATACCATCACGATTCCCCCATCCTGGACAAAGTGGCGAGCCTGCCAGGATTGCATGGCCCAAATTAGTCTCAGGAGGGAAACAAAGTGAGTACTAGAGTAGTACTGGGGCGAAGCGTCCACTAAAGGCAATTTTGATTAGCTCTTCTAATTAGTTCCTTTAGTTCTTTGAGTGTTGAGTATTGACTTGTGTGTAGGGTGGCTGTATTAATCAAAGGTCGTTCAGAGAAACGAAGAACGAGGTTCTAGTCTTAACTCTCACAGAAGCTGTGGTTTAAGATTAAGGCTCCTTTGTGTTAGGAACATTACCACTGGTGGGTGTACTCGTAACGTTTAGTAGATAAACGGTTTACTGACTTTTTCCGGGTCTATAAGAGTAACTGTTTTAGCGGTGCTAAAACGACAAAATGGCTGAAGAAAGTTTTACTCCCATTGAGAAACTGATGAGTTTAGGGGAGAAACTAGGATATACAGGAGATGAACTGCGTAAGTTCATAGAGACTCAGCAAAAGACTGAGAGAGATGACAGGTCCTGCGTTACACACTGTTTCCACCTTACCAAAGGTGATCAGAGGATTTTGACAAGGTGAAACAAGCAGTACTTAAGGCATATGATTTGACTGAAGAAGGTTTTTAGGCGTAAGTTTCGCGAGGCAGAGAATTACGAACATGGTGAGACATACACACAGTTCGGAGTTAGACTGGATCACTATTTCAACAAGTGGGTAGAACTTAGTGGAGTAGACAGTGATTTTGAAGGCCTCAAGACACTGGTGATGAAGGAACAGATACTTGATGGTTGTGGGACGGGCCTCACCATCCACATTAAGGAAAAAGGTGCAACCACAATAGCTGAGGTACTTGAGACAGCTGAGACTTACCGGGAAGCGAGGCGTGATTTGCCTGAACAAGAGGAAAGCCCGGAAGCATATTCAGAGGATAGCAGGCCAGCACATATCTCACGCAACGGGTCAGTATTGCACGCCCGTAGGCCCACGGCGTCACGTGAGCAAACAAGGGTGAAGGCCCACGTGGTTAAGGCTGTAGATGAGCGTACCTGTTTCCTGTGCAATAAGACAGGGCACTTGGCTAGGGACTGCATATTCAAGTCACAGAAAGCAGCAGCAGTGAGGGTCAGGCCAAGTGAGAGGCAGGCAGAAAGAGATGGAAAAGATGACAGTGTTATTTTGTCTGGATTGTGCTGTGTGTTCACAGATTCAGGCGATAACATGGATGTGCACAAAGGCAGAGTAGGGGACAGTGTGGTTAATGTCATTAGAGACTCTGGGTGCACTGGCGTAATGGTGAAGGAATCCCTGGTTAAGGAGGGACAATTCACAGGTAAAATGCAGAGGTGTAGACAAATAGATGGAACAGTAGCAGAATTCAAAACGGCCCAGGTATTTATTGATACACCATTTTATAGTGGGACTGTACAGGCTTTGGCCGTCCCAAAGCCGCCGTATGATCTAGTAATCGGAAACATTCCAGGAGCACGTGGGTATGGAGACCCAGACCGTGATTTCTGTGTTGAATCAGCGAAAAGAACTGACGGTAGAGAAAGGCCCCAGGCGGTCACACACTTCAGAACGCAATGGAGCGTTTCCAGTGAGACCAACCCCACTCACTTGCGAGCAGAACAAAAGGGCGACTACTCGCTCAGAAAACTGTTTGGTTTTGCTCACACAAGGCAGAAGAAGCGTGTTAAGGAGGGTACTATCGGTTTTGAGATAAAGGATGGGGTATTGTACCGAACTTTCACTCACGGGGAAGACAAAAAGACAGATCGTTGTGCCTACGAAACGCAGAAAGGCGGTGATGTCCGAAAATCATGTGACGTCAGCCTCGGGCCATCTCGGTAAGAAGGCCTCGCAAAAGGCAGTGGCGAAGAAGTACTACTGGCCCGGTATCCTAGGTGATATCAGGCGTTTCTGTTCACATTGCAACACATGTCGCCGGTACGACAACGTGGGTTAGAGAGTGAAGAAAGAGTGACGGGACCGTAGGCCAAAATAAAATGGTCGGGCGAAAAGTCGGGTTGTGGGTGCGTGTGTCTTTTGCAGTGTCATGTATGCGTGACGTGGCTGGTTGGGGCCACGTGTATGAAGAGAAAGGGAGAGAATTTCCGTAGAAACATAATGTTTATCTATATATGGCCACACTAGTTAGAGCTGGTGGAAGTTTCAGACTGGTGTTGATATTTGTTTGGTTAGTGCGTACGGTATTGATTTTTCTCTAATTTTGTTGCAAAATAAATCTTGCGTGCGTTCTCTGGTGTAAGGAGGCTTATGAGAGGCCTAGATTAGAGTTGGTTTAAATGTGAGAATTGTGAGAGTTTCAGCTCCTTGAATGTGTTTTAGCCAATGCAGGGCATTGTCTTGAAGTGGGGGGAATTTGTCAAGTGCGTGAAACCGCTCACAAAAGGCATTAAACGCTTAGAGGCAAAAGGGACGTTGTACGTAGTATACAAATAGGTAATAGAACCATTAACAAGTATGCCTTACCCATCGCACACGGTCGAACCGTGTCAAGGAGGACGAAGCGGTCAGGTGACAGATGGCACCTAAGGTAGTAAGGAGTTCGGACCTGCCCGACAGCGAAAGGGGAGAGGAACGTAACCACTAGGACCTCGGTGCACCAAGTGAGTGCTAAATACTCAGTCAGCTGAGGTTCTTTTGTAAACAGTCAGTGAAGAGCAGGAGTCTTCGACTCGTTCGGATGGTATTGCCGTGGGTCACTGGGTTGGTTCTATTGTCAGGCTGGTTGAACGCGCGTGGATGTTGTTATCGTAGCCCTCTTTAAGATAATTACTGTGTTAAAGTGGCCTCCGAAGTCGGCGGGAATTTTCGATGTCCATCTGGTGCCAAGTTTTTGTTTGCTAATCAATTAGGTAGTGTGTAAATGCTGATGTGTGGAAGAACGTAGCGAATGGGGAATTCAGGGTACTTGTGAACTAGGGGTTTGAGAAGCAGCATGGACAAAGGCATGGCCCGAAGGGGAATCCTTTGTTTCCATCCCTATATAAACTGAGGGAGAACAACGTGAAAAGAAGAACACCAGGAGAGGGGAGAGAGAAGGCAGAGGAGAGAGAGAGAGAGAGAGAGAGAGAGAGAGAGAGAGAGAGAGAGAGAGAGAGAGAGAGAGAGAAGGTGGGCAGGACAGAGAACGGGTTGAGAGAAACGTGGTCTGGGAGATAGAAGAGACAGCAAAGTCTTAGGGAAAGACAAGCTGGAAGAGAAGAAAACTAAGTTTGAAGCCCAGAGGTGGGTGAAGACAGACAAACTGAAATTGAACCCAGAGGTGGGTGAAAGAGACGAAGAAGAAGAGTTCTACGTCGAGATCCCAGAGACGACCACGAAGACCCAGTCCTGAAACCTGGAGCCAGTCAACCAAGGGCATCACCATCAAGCAGTGCTGAAGAAGACGTGAAGAGCTTTTTTCAAGAACTGTGGTGTGGTGTGAAAGCGTGGTTGTGTGTGTGAAAACCTGGCCAGGTAAGAAGTCATTTTCATTAGAACCCGGGATTAGGATGTATTGATCTTTTATGTGTTGATTTGTTCATTTTGTGTAATTGGATTTTTCATGTTTGATTATAGTAGCATAGAAATTGGATTTCTTGTGCTCAGTCGTGTTAGGAGAGAAACGAATGCGTGACATCCCATTCCCCGAGAGAGGTGAATGTTTGGTGGGCGCATGAGTGTGCATATGCGTGTATGAGTGCAAAGATAACCTTGGTGTGTTAAGCCTGACCAATAATACATCAACATAGTGCACTTAAGCAATACCATCACGATTTCCCCCGTCCTGGACAGTGCATGCTATGTGTAACGTGTCACCCACACCAACGGCCAAACTGGCCTTCTCTTCCGAAAGTTGGTGATGGGATTTTACGTGTGTGCAAGATATGCGTGCGTTCACACACGGAACCTCGGTTTGTAATCTCATTCGAAGGACTGTATGGGAAATGGAGTCAGAACTAATGTTAACTCCGAGGGAAAAATCCACCTGTACGAAATGGCCCGGCGGAGATTCGAACCTGCAACCCTTGGATTTCAAGTCCGGTGCTCTACCAACTGAGCTATTCCGCCCCCCCCCCCCCCCCTCCTTTTAAATCAATCAATCCAACTTTTGTGTGATCCCGCCATTAAGGCAGCTGTGCTCTGTCTTCCTGTGACATGTCCCCACATGACACCAACGTGTGTTCATTTCATCGCCCTGTCCCCATCCCTTTCTGACTACTCTCTTTCTTGTGGTGCGACTTTC
>CM065722.1:80930497-80945497 GCA_033310375.1 Conus canariensis | reverse complement strand
CCCTCAGCAAAGCGGAATCTGCGAGGAAGAGGAAGAGCAAAAAGACGAAGACCCAAGAGCGCGTCTTCAGAGACCCCTTCCAGTTTGCCAGAACACTGTTTGAGCAGCCGAAATCTGGGACCCTAAGTGTGGACAAAGGAGTTCTTGAGCAGCATCTGAGGAAAACATACTCTGACTCACAGAGCAAAGCACCACTCGACATTGAAGGTCTGGTGTGGTCAACCAAACCTGAGGAACAGTTCAATGACAAGCCACCAACGTTGGCGGAAATCAAGAAGGTGGTCGACAAAGCCAGAGCCAAATCATCACCAGGGCCAAACGGAATACCTTACCAGCGGTACAAGAAATGTCCCAAGGTGCTGCAGTGGCTCCACAGGCTGCTGCGATCAGTTTGGAGAAACAGAAGATCAGCGACCAGTGGATGACGGCAGATGGTGTGTACATCCCCAAAGAGCAAAACTCAAGTGACATCAGCCAGTTCAGGCCAATATCACTACTGAACGTCGAAGGGAAAATCTTCTTCTCTGTCATGGCAGCAAGGCTGACCAAGTACCTGATGGAAAACAAGTACTTGGATGTGTCAGTCCAGAAAGGTGGCACCCCAGGCATGGCTGGTTGTGTAGAACACGCCACAATGATCTGGGACATAATCCAAAGAGCAAAAACAGAACAGAGAGACCTGGACGTAGTGTGGCTTGATCTGGCAAACGCATATCTGTACCCCATGAGATGATACAGCTGGCTCTTGATATGCACCATGTGCCAAAGAACATCCGCGACATGCTCAAGAAGTACTTCAATGGCTTCTCAATGCGGTTCTCTACCAAGGAGTACACAACAGATTGGATCAACTTGGAGGTGGGCATTGCAGTGGGCTGTGCAATTTCCCCAATACTGTTCTTGTTGGCAATGGAACTCATCTTGAAAGCAGCAACAAGCAACACAAGACAAAGACACCTTGGCGATGGATACAAGATGCCTCCTCTCAAGGCCTTCATGGATGACACTACAGTGATTTTATCCAGAGAATACGAGACACGTCATGTGCTGGAGAGGCTGGACGACATAGTTGCTTCATCCAGAATGAAGTTCAAGCCAAAGAAATCACGGAGTTGCTCACTGAGGAAAGGAAAAGTGGCCGAATCTGTGGTCTTCAGTGTTGCCAAGCAGGCCATTCCAACAGTCACAGAAGAGCCAGTCAAGAGCCTTGGAAGATGGTATGATGATACGCTGAAAGACACACAAAGAGCAAAAGAAACCAAACAGATGTCGGAAGAAGGCTTGGAGACCATTGACCAGTGTGGGCTCCCTGGCAAATACAAGGTCTGGTGTCTGCAGTTCATGCTGATACCAAAGCTCCTATGGCCTCTGATGATATACAACATCTGCACTAGCATAGTGGAGGCAATGGAAGCCAAATTCAACAAGTTCACAAGGAAATGGCTTGGTTCCCACCCTGTCTCACTGACATAGCGCTGTACTGTCGCCAAGCAAAGCTGAAACTACCACTGAAATCCATCCTGGAGAAATACAAAGCAGGGAAGATCAGACTTCAAAGCATGCTGGAGGACTCAGGAGACAAGGTGGTAGAAGCAATCAAGCCCCAGCTGAAGACAGGCAGACAATGGAAAGTTCAAGAGGCGATGGATTCTGCAAAAGAAAGTCTCAAGATCAGAGAAATAACAGGACACACACAGACCAACAGACAAGGACTGGGGGTGACCAAAATTGAATGGTGGTCAAAGGCCAAAGGAAAAGCCAAAAGAGACATGATGATTCAGGAGATGAGAAAAGAAGAAGGCCAAAAAAAAAAAAGACTCCAAAAAGCAGTCCAGCAGAGCCAGCAAGGGCAATGGACAACGTGGGAGAATGCACTCCAAAGAAGTCTCACTAGGAATGACATTTGGCACATGGCCCCTCTCAGGATCAGCTTTATTCTCAGATCTGCATATGACCTTCTGCCCTCAAATGCAAACCTGGTGAAGTGGGAAAAAACAGACGATCCTAGATGCCCTCTCTGCCATGAAAAAACAAAACAGTGGAGCATGTCCTCAGCTCATGTAAAGTAGCTCTGGCTCAAGGAAGGTACACATGGAGGCACAACCAAGTGCTCAAAGAGATTGTACAAGCAGTCTGGGCTAGTACCAACACCACAAAAGGGAAAATCAGGACTCCAAAAGCACCTGCAACATTCTTCACGGCAGGAGGTAGCACATCATAGCCAAGAACAACAGTGCAACTCGGAACATGCAGGCAGAGTCTGCTGGACGGGGCAGATGACTGGGAGTGCTCTGCAGACCTCCCAGAATGGAAGTCACCCAGAGATCATCAGCAAGAGTGGCATGAGACCAGACATAGTAGTCCACTCTCAGTCAACCAAGCAGCTGATCATGATCGAGCTCACTGTGCCACATGAGAACAGAATGGAGGCAGCTCAAATCTACAAGACTGAAAAGTATGCTGATCTGGCAAACAGCCTGAGGAGAGAAGGCTATCAGGTCAAAGTCCTCACTGCAGAAATTGGAGCTAGGGGGTTTGTAGGAACGTCTGCATACAGCCTCATGACACAGCTCTCAGCTGCAGGGAGGGAAAAACCCAGAGCCCTGAAAGCAATGGCAGAAGCGGCAGAGAGGTGTTCAAGCTGGATCTGGTCAAGGAGGAACAAAAGTGAACTTCATAAGGCTTAAATTTCCTACAAATATGAGGTGCCCCAGTGGCCCAGTGGTTAGAGTGCGAGTCATTAAGTGGAAAATGAGCATGTCCAGAGGGTCATGGGTTCGAATCCCAGCCATGGCTCGTCCCAAGATGGGAAAAAAAAGGGCAGTGGAGGGACATCCGGAGTCATGAACCGGGTGTGGCCCAACCCCCCTAGAGTGTCAGGAGATAAGGGCCGAAACATTTGCTTGAAGGGGGCTTCTCTTCTGAGGACTCTCTGCTGCCACGCTCTCCACGAGTTTCTTTCTACTACATAACAACAACAATAATAATAATAATAATAATATAGATAATATATAACAATAACAATAATAATGATATAATAATAATAATAATAATAATAATGATAATAATAACAACAATAATAATAATAATACTTCTTCTGCTACTGCTGCACTACTACTACTACTACTACTACTACTACTACTGACAACAATAATGATGATGATGATGATGATAATGATGATGATAATTGCTAACCAGCCGCCGTGGCGGAGTGGTTAGCGTCGCGGACTCCCGCCTGGGAGGTCGTGGCTTCGAATCCCATCAGAATCATGTGGGTTTTTCTGCCCCGACCGGCTCCTACCCAGATTTGACTTTGTTGCGGACTCAGTTGGGAAGACTGGGGCCACCCAGTCGAGTTTCATCGTGTATGCGTTTCTGAGAGTGTTGCTCAAAAAATCTTGACCAACACTGCAGGTGCCTGTATCCCGCGGGTCTGGTTGACGCCGGGATATATTATGAAAGGAAGCGTAGAGTATGGCCCTGTCATGTAGTCTCAGACCAAAATGGAAATCCGTAGCGTCATCTTAATCATCCTCATTCTCATCGATCAGCATTAAAAAAAATGTATCAAATTCTGTGGCCCTTCATGCCCTGCTCTCATGGTGACCTCAATTTCGATTTCCTCTCCACGTCTGTGGCCTTGGCTTGGTTCCGTCGGGGTCACCAGTATCGGCGAGTCTATGGGGGCTGTCTTTAGACAGACGTGGTGGCGCCCTCCGGAGGGAGAGCTCACTCGCGCTGGCTCCGCGACTAAGCAATTATTGTCGTCAGTAGGGGGCTTAGTAGGTGGTGTCCTGCGTATGTTACATCAGAACAGGCGCCACTGAACACCACCGAAATGACTTCGCAGCAGTGCAGTGTCTCCGCCGGTAGATTGCCTCTTGACGACTTGACATTGACTGCTCCTTGTGGATTGCTGGTGCCTGGGCTGCGGCGGGGCCGACCGGGCTGTGGCTGTGGACGGGGTGTCGGAATGAGTGGCACGAGTGCACTGCCTCTGAGGTGGCGCAGAGGTTGGGACAGGAAAAAAAGATAATTGCTTAAGTTTTACTCCATAAAAAATAATTAAGGAAGCCATTGTGCAACAAAATTACCATGGGGTATACCAAGATGAGCAGTATGTCTTTTTGTTTGTTTGTTTGTATATCTGGCTTTCAAAAATGCGAAAATATGTCAAATTCATATCTTCTTCTTCCTCCTCCTTCTTCTCCTATTCCTCCATCCTTTGCTCCCCTTCTCCTTCTCCTCTGTCTCCTCTTTCTAGTCCTCTTCCACCTTCTCCTCCTCGTCGTCGTCCCCTCCTGCCCCTCTTCGTCACCACCATCACCTTTACAACCACCACCAGCATCATCATCATTATCAAGATCACATCACCACCACTACCACCTCCATCACTACCACCACCACCACATCATCATCATCATCATCATCATCATCATCATCATCATCATCATCACATATCGTCATCATCATCATCATCATCATCATCAAAACACCACCACCACCGCCATCATCATCATCATCATCATCATCATCATCTCATCACATCATCATCTCCTCCTCCTCTCACCACCCACCACCACCACAACTACCACCACCGTCGTCATCATCATCATCATCATCATCATCATCATCATCATCATCATCATCATCATCCTCATCATCACATCACCACCACCACCACCACCACCACTATCATCAGTGAAGACAACGACGACGGCCAGCTCTGCCTTTTTCTCACTTGGGTTCCATGCAGCTGAAGGCCAGCCACAGCACGGCGATGAGGGAGGGACGCACGAGGAGGCGGAGCAACGTCTCAAACATCTTGCGGCTGCAGCAGCAGCACCGCTTCAGGCGACCGTCCCACTCATCGCAGCAGACCTGACAGTTACCGAACAGCACGCGCCACGACGTGTCTGCAAAGACAGGGGACAGTCGTCACCACAGCCACTGTACCCGTCTTCATCATCATCACCAACAGCAATGACAGAGTTGCAATCAACAATGAAATCACAGAAAGAGAAAAACAAACAAACAAACAAACAAACAAACAAACACAGAGAAAGAACGAAAGGCACTTCCATTACCATGATATGAAAACAATCAGCCACAGCAAAAGCAGAGCCACTAGCAGCTGTCAGTGACTCCAATACTGTATTATACTTAACTCAAAATCATAGAGATCAATTATGGTTATCATCAGCATTATTACGATTGTAATTATTATCATTATCATTCGTGTTATCATTATAATAATAATTATTATTATTATCATTACTATTATTATTATTATTATTATTATTATTATTATATATCATTAAAATCATTATCATCATTATTGCTATTTTCAACGTCACGATGATGATGACGACGACGACGACGACGAGGACGATTGATGATGATGATGATGATGATGATGATGGTGACTATTATTGGTCTTCTTCTTCTTCTTACTATTATCATCATCATCATCATCATCATCATCATTCATCAGTCATCATCATCATCATCATCATCATTATTATCATAATTGTCATCATAATTATTATTGTTATTATCATTGTTATTATCATTATCATTATTATTGTTATTATTATTATTATTATTATTATTATTATTTTTTGTTGTTTAGTTTGTTGTTCTTTTCTTCTTCTTCTTCTTCTTCTTCTTCTTCTTCTTCTTCTTGTTATCATTATTATCATTAACATCATTAGTAGTAGTAGTAGTAGTAGTAGTAGTAGTAGTAGTATTAGTATATCATTATTGTTATTATTATTATTATTATTATTATTATTATTATTATTATTATTGTAGTAGTAGTAGTAGTAGTAGTAGGTAGTAGTAGTAGTAGTGTTTTATTATTATTACTATTACTATTATCATTATTATTATTACATTATTATTATTGCTGTTATTATTGTTGTTGTTGTTATCATCATTATCACTATTTCTCTTCATAGTAGTAGTAGTAGTAGTAGTAGTAGTAGTAGTAGGAAGAGGAGGAGGAGGAGGAGGGGGAGAATGAGGAGGATAACTAGTAGTAGTAGCAGTCGTAGCAGCAGCAGCAATGGCAGCAGTTGTACCATCATCATCATTATCTCATCATCATCATCATCATCATCATCATCATCATCATCATCATCATCACCACCATCACTGTGGACTTCATCAGCATCATTGTTGTTATTGGTCTTCTCTTTGTTTTCATTGTCATTATAATTATTTTTATTACTATTATTATTTTTTTTAAAAAATATTTATTGTTGTTGTTGCTGTTGTTGTTGGTAGTATTTAGTAGTAGTAGTAGTGGTGGTGGTGGTGGTGGTGGCGGTGGTATAGTATAATTACGGTCATCATCGTGATCATGATCATCATCATGATCATGATCATGATCATCATCATCATCATCATCATCATCATCATCATCATCAACAACAACAACAACAACAATAAAGGTGATAGTAGTTGTATCAGCAATCGTTGTAATCGTCACTGTTTTAAGAGAAAGACAAGCAATACCAGCAGCAACAGCAGCAGCCGCAGCCGCAGCAGCAGCAGCAACATACACGCTGAGATCTTCAGAACAGAATTCACTGTGAGTAGTTTGTGGGCTAATTTCAGAAGACAAACTAACCGCACTGGGAAATAAGAGAATGAAAGAAGGTAATGGGAAATGAAGGGGCAAAGAATAAAGACAGGGAGGAAACTGCTACCTTCATCCGCCCGCGTGCCGTCTTTCCTCCTTCTCTCCCCCCCCCCCCCCCCCCCCCCTCCGATTCCAGAATATTCTGAGCAATTCCTCGGCCGTGCCAGTTAAGCCTTATTCGGACGTCTCGAAATAAAAAAAAATTAACATAGATTTGGTCAGCTTACTTGTGCTATGCATTTGACTTTTGATGGCTATACACTGACATGCCAAAGAAAATGGACAGTGCACCAACAGCATGCCAAGAAGCTGAATCACTTCCACACAGCCTGCCTCAGAAGATTGTCAAACATAACATGGCAGAACAAAATCCCAGACACAGAGATGCTCGACCAAGCAGGCCTGCCGAGAATCCACACCAGCCTGATGCTGTCTCTGTTCCCCCCCACCCCCCCCCCCCCCTCCCCTTCTGGGCTGAGCGTACGAGCGAGAAATTATGATGATGATGATGATGATGATGATGATGATGATGATGATGATGATGATCTTTATTTCCAAGGGTAACAGATAAGGAAACACATGCTTTTTTTTCACCCGGCCCTTGCTCCGCTAAGGGACTAACTAAGCATAACTAGCGACTAAGACTTACGAAAATTGTAGCAAACACACATATTTTCACAAATGCATTAAAGGTTGATGAGTTGTTCATCCATTAACATTTAAGGCGTAGATGACTTTAAAGGGAAACAAAGCTATTAAAACAACAAACAAGAATTAAAAAAGTGATTTCAAAGAAGAAGAAAAAAATCAACACACACAGACATAGAATAAGCAATCCTCCTATCGAAGAGAGAGAGAGAGAGAGAGAGAGAGAGAGAGAGAGAGAGAATCTGAAACAAAAAGAAGTGAGAGGAGATACATTCCTTTAGTAAAAAAGTAACATACAACAAGTGAAGGATGATAAACGAAGTAAAATGATCAGTAAAAGAGAGAGAGAGAGAGAGAGAGAGAGAGAGAGAGGGGGGGGGGAGACAGACAGAAGGTACAAGGATAAGCATAGAGCATTTGTTCATATCCAACCCTCCGGGACCAAGGTAAAAAGTAACGAAAACAATATTTAGATTGTAAGTAGACTAGACCTGAATACAATATTTTACTTCGTAAGTAGACCTATATACAACAGAATACATATTTATGTATAAGTCAGACAGACAGAAAGAGGGGGAGGGGGGGGGGGGTGAGGGAAGCGGTAGAGATGAATAACAGGGGAAGGGAGGAGAGGGGAGGACGGACAGAAAATATTTTATTACAGAGAGAGAGAGAGAGAGAGAGAGAGAGAGAGAGAGAGAGAGAGAGAGAGAGAGATATTTCAGACGCTTCAGATACGTTTTTATTGACAATGGTCTACATGGTCTTTATGTCAAGGGGGTGTACATTAATAATTGTAGCGCCGAAAAAAAGTCATGAAAAAACAACAACTGATAACGTTAATATTAATGTTAGGACTCAAAACCATGTAGTAGAATAGGAAAATAACGCGCTTTTTCATCAGAAGAGAGAGGAAGAGAGAGAGAGAGAGGAGAGAGAGAGAGAGAGAAGAGAGAGACAGAGAAGAGAAGAGAGAGAGAGAGAGAGAGAGAGAGAGAGAAGAGAGAGAGAGAGACAACAAAGAGAGAGAGAGAGAGAGAGAGAGAAGAGAGAGAGAGAGAGAGAGAGAGAGAAGAGACGCTTCAGACGCTTCAGATACGTTTTTATTGGCAATGGCCTACATATAGCCTTTATGTCAAGTGGGTGTACATTAATAAATATAGCGTCGAAAAAAAGTAGTGAAAATAAAGAAAAACATTTAACTGATAACGTTAATATCAATGTTAGGACTCAAAACCATGTAGTAGAAAAGGAAATTGACGTGCTTTTTCGTCAGAGAGAGAGAGAGAGAGAGAGAGAGAGAGAGAGAGGAGAGAGAGAGAGATCAGATTCAGATGATTTATTCATATAACAGGCCAAGGCCCCTAATGAAGGTGTGTGTGAACACACACGTACAATAGCTACATGAAACCAAATTACAGAACAAGACAAGTATAATTCAAGGGCAATTTCAAGAAGTGAAAATTTCTCTATATTTAAAAGCCTTGTACAAAAACAAAGAAAAATTCTTAACAACTTCTGCAGAAGTAGATGAACAAAGTAGGCTCAGTTTAAACAAAGATGGCTGTCTGTAATATTTGGGTTTAATAAACTTTTCTCTGATGCTCATGAGAGCTGGACAGGACAGGACGAAGTGTATTTCGGTTTCAATTGAATTTTTACATAAAGGACATAGCAAATCATAATTATTACATATGCGATATCTAAAATAATGAGTTGCCAATGCAGATATTCCTAATCTGAATTTTGCTGTTACATGTTTTAGGTGCCTGTCCATATCTAAGGTTAAGTACGTTTTCAGGTCATGAACATCACAAAAGTTCCTGTAAAAATCAAATCTGTCACTGTTATGAATATGATCAGTCCATTTCTGCCATCTGCAGTCAACCAACCGTTGACGGAAAACACATACAAACTCTTTAGTATTACCAACCCCTTGATTCAGCCAAACAAATCCAAATCCGTATTCAAACAGACAAAGGCGCACTTTGGACACCCAGTTACTTTTGCCTTTAGCGTCTAAGTCATACAACATATTGTACGCCTTACGAGGAATTCTAAAGTCTTCCATTTGTAACAGTTTCAGCCAGTAGCGGATACATCTGACAGCAGAAGTAATGTAAATGGGAAATCGAGAGAGAGAGAGAGAGAGAGAGAGAGAGAGAGAGAGAGAGAGAGAGAGAGAGAGAGAGAGAGAGAGACTGACAGACAGGTAGACTGACATTGTAGCAGTATATGAATGTACATAGACCTCAAATTGAAGACATAGTAAAACATCAAGATGTTCGAGAA
Organism: Conus canariensis; assembly: GCA_033310375.1. NCBI lineage: Eukaryota > Metazoa > Mollusca > Gastropoda > Neogastropoda > Conidae > Conus > Conus canariensis. Next base: position 80,935,911 of record CM065722.1, on the reverse strand, counting down.
AATACTTCTGATTGTTGTTCTTTCCATGTTCATGAGTTTTATTCCATATATGAAAGATAGCATGAAACGTTCCGCTCTTGGGCGGAGAAAGAACAATTTACTTTTATCTAATTGTTCTGTGGGAATTTTTCGTAAGGTACTGAGCAGCAAGTTTGTTCATGATTTTATACGTGAAAACGGCTGTATTAGATGAACATCTTAGACTAAGAGGGAGAATGTTAACTGTTTTGTAATCCCAGAGACAGAGAGAGAGAGAGAGAGGGGGGGGGGGGGGACAGAGAGAGAGAGAGAAGAGAGAGAGAGAGTGACAATGATTCATTATTTCATAATGGGAGAGAGAGAGAGAGAGAGAGAGAGAGAGGAGAGAGAGAGAGAGAGAAGAGAGAGAGAGAGAGAGAGAGAGAGAGAGAGAGAGAGGAGAGAGAGAGGACTAAGCAGAAATTAATGAAGAAAAAAAAAGCACTCATTTATTAGCATATCGGTAACATCAATATTATTACACGACGGCGTTCTTGCTATTGTTAATGATAATCATAATGATAATAATGATGAAGACAACGACGAGATCGACGACGACGACAACAACGAGGACAACGATAACGACGACGACGATGACGATGATGATGATGTGATGATGATGATGATGATGATGATGATGATGACGACGACAAGTTATAAATGCATGTTAAAGAAAACAATCGTTATCGCTATAGAAATGCAGTAATGGAGAGAGAGCAGAGCGAGGAGAGAGAGAGAGAGAGCGAGAGAGAGAGAGAAAGAGAGAGAGAAGAGAGGGAGAGGGAGAGGGAGAGGGAGACAGACAGACAGGCAGACAGACAGACAGACAGACAGCCAGTCAGACAAACAGAGACAGAAGCAAAAAAGCAGAGAGAGGAGAGAGAGAGAGAGGAGAGAGAGTGAGAGTGAGAGAGAGAGACATACATGCAGACAGACAGACAGAGAGACAGAGAGAGAGACAGAGACAGAGAAAGAGAGGCAGACTGACTGACACAGAAACAGAGTGACAGACAGAGTGAAAGTCGCCCTTACCGAAGGTAACCCTTACCAAAGGCCACCCTTACCAAAGGTCGCCCTTACCAAAGATCACCCTTATCAAAGGTCACCCTCTGCAAAGACCACCCTTGCCTAAGGTCGTCCTTACCAAAGGTCGCCCTTACCAAAGGTCGCCCTTACCAAAGGTCGCCCTTACCAAGTCGCCTACAAGGTCGCCCTTACCGAAGGTCGCCCTTACCAAAGAGCACCCTGACCCCACCCCACCCGTACCCAGAAAGATGATGACGACAGGCGGCACCACCAGGAAAGCCGACGTGTAGAAGAAGCGGTGGGGTCCACAGGGGCAGTTGAAGACGTTCTCTCCCCACAGATGGTCCGACACTGCCAGCACGATGAACATGAAGAAAGTGCCAGAGCTGCCAGCGAACATTGCTCCTATGGCGCTGAAAACCCCCATACTTCCAGGTCTCCTCTATTCTGCCCTATGGATTTTGTTTTGTTTTGTTTTGTTTTGTTTTGTTGCTTGTAGACAACGAAGGCTATGGTGTGTCTAGTGGTCGCGGTAGACAACGAAGGCTATGGTGTGTCTAGTGGTCGCGGTAGACAACGAAGGCTATGGTGTGTCTAGTGGTCGCGGTAGACAACGAAGGCTATGGTGTGTCTAGTGGTCGCGGTAGACAACGAAGGCTATGGTGTGTCTAGTGGTCGTGGTAGACAACGAAAGCTATGGTGTGTCTAGTGGTCGTGGCGGTGGGGAGTACAGAGGTGTGTACTTTCTTACGAAGATGATTGTTGGTGTTGCGGGCTGCTGTTGTTGTTGTTGTTGTTGTTGTTGTTGTTCGTGTTCTTCTTGTTGCTGCTGTTGTTGTTGTTTTCACCAGCTTTGTCTCCGTTGCTCTTACACTCGTCCCAGAGAGTTCGGATGTTTTTTATGTTGTCGTTCTTGGATTATTTTTTCAGCTGTTGAGTTCGTCGATCGTTAGATGTGGTTCTTTTCTTCTCCGTATTTTTTCTCTCTTTTTTCTCCTTTCTGTTGTTGTTGTTGTTGTTGCTTTGTTTTGCCTACCCTCTCCTCTTTTTCAATCAATTTTAAGGCACGCTGACCTTTAAAAGAACAAAAACAACAAAATCAACATGTGAAGCACTTGTCATGCAGGCCATCCAATCCAAGAGACCGTCTCTCTTTCTTTCCGTCACAAACACCCATCAGCATACTGTCACGCTGCGAAGGGAACAACACACACTGACCAACACTCATTGGACTCCGTGTTGAAGATGTGTTAAGATGATATCCGTAGCACCGCACACAGCACACAGAACAGGAGCAGTGACGCTTTCTCGAAAATGAACGTTTATCTCTGAGTGGTGAAGAGAAAAATGACGTCATCTAAGCACGAGTGGACCAAGACACAAAGAGGGGAAAGTCATCTCAGGGAGTAAAAAAAAACCCACAATCAAGTAACGTACTGGGGCGCGTTCAGATACAAGCGACATTTTACTGCTTTTAACTACACATATCTTGCAGTCCACTCTACGCATCTCCTGTATGGAGACAACATCAGTTATATTTCGAGCAGTCTACTTCGCGCAAGTTTCAGGTAGGACATATTACTATTTATATTTCCAGCATCCTACTTCATGCAGCTACGGGTAGGATACATTACTATTTATATTTCGAGCTGTCTGCCTCATGCAGCTATGGGTAGGACACATTGATAGTTACATGCTGAGCAGTGTACTTCGTGCAGCCACGGGTAGGACATATCACTAGTCATATTTCGAGCAGCTTACTTCATGCAGCTACGGGTAGGACATATCACTAGTCATATTGTAAGCAGCCTACTTCATGCAGTTTCGGGTAGAACACATTACTAGTCATATTTCGAGCAGTCTTCTTCGTGCAGTGATGGATACACACGTTACTAGTTATATTTTGAGCAGTCTACTTTATGCACCGATGGGTAGGGCTCATTACCAGTTATGTTTCGAGCAGACTACTAAGATTCATTACCAGTTATAGTTCCATCAGTCTACTTCATGCAGCCATAGGTAGGACATGCTACTGGTCATGTTTAGAGCAGTCTACTTCAGGCAGCTACAGGTAGAACGCATTACTAGTTATATTTCGATCTGTATACTTCATGCAGCTACAGGTAGAACACATTGCTAGTTATATTTCGATCTGTCTACTTCATGCAGCTACAGGTAGAACACATTACAAGTCAAGTCGTATTTCGAGCAGTCTACTTCATGCAGCTTCCGTTAAGACACACCAGCAGTCCCCGTGTTATTTTGCAGTCTGTCATGATGCAACTCATGACCAGTAATATTTGTGTACTGTGTTTCATGTAGCTTGACTTGTGACCAGTCGTGTGTTGTGTAGTGTGTATCAACTCATTTCCGGCACCTTTACCGTTATTTCGCATGCAGTGCCTCAGCTTCGGACACACGGACAGTTCCACGTCATGCTCGGCTATCTCATGAGCTACCTGCGTGACATATTGAGCAGTTCGTGACCTCTCATCTCCCTCCTTCCTTGCTACCTTCTCCTCCCTCGCAATTTGAGAGTTACCATCGTGTTGAGTCTGCTCGCACTGCACGTTTGCATGCCTCACTTCTACATCCGTGGGCCTAACGTCTATCCTACCTCGGCTGTGGGACTATTTAAAGCCGTTCCAGTGTATCTCAATCTCCCACTTACTTCGACTTTTTCCTGCATCTCTCTCTGACACTCCAGCAGTCTCTCTCTGACTCCATCATAGGAACCATTTTTAAGCAGTCTCCATCTGCACCCCAGGGAACAATTACGGTCGTAGCAGCGTACTTCTGCATCTCCCGTTAGGACACATTACAGCCGTCTATCTCTGCAGTCTTCTAGACCCCTTGACCAATGTTCTCGCAGTCCATGATTACTCCCAGTACGCATTACCGCAGCTCATGCTGTATCATCATCCCAGGACACAATACACCGTCTATCGGCATTCCTGCATCTCCCAGATGGACACATTACCAGCCAGTGTCCCTCCTGCATCTCCCTAGGACACATTACCAGCCAGTCTCCCTCCTTGCATCTCCCTCTAGGACACATTACCAGCCAGTCTCCATCTGCATCTCCCTAGGCATATTACCAGCCAGTCTCCCTCCTGCATCTCCCATCTAGGACCCTTACCAGCCAGTCTCCATCCTGCATCTCCCAGTACGACACATTACCAGCCAGTCTCCATCCTGCATCTCCCTCAGGACACAATACCAGCCAGTCTCCATCCTGCATCTCCAGTGGGACACATTACCAGCCAGTGTCCCTCCTGCATCTCCCAGTGGGACACATTACCAGCCAGTCTCCTCCTGCATCTCCCTCTAGGACACATTACCAGCCAGTCTCATCCTGCATCTCCCAGTAGGTCATATTACCAGCCAGTCTCCCTCCTGCATCTCCATAGGACACATTACCAGCCAGTCTCCATCCTGCATCTCCCAGTACGACACATTACCAGCCAGTCTCCATCCTGCATCTCCCTCCAGGACACAATACCAGCCAGTCTCCATCCTGCATCTCCAGTGGGACACATTACCAGCCAGTGTCCCTCCTGCATCTCCCAGTGGGACACATTACCAGCCAGTGTCCCTCCTGCATCTCCCTCTAGGACACATTACCAGCCAGTCTCCATCCTGCATCTCCAGTAGGTCACATTACCAGCCAGTCTCCCTCCTGCATCTGCCATAGGACACATTACCAGCCAGTCTCCATCCTGCATTCTCCAGTACGACACATTACCAGCCAGTCTCCATCCTGCATCTCCCTCAGGACACAATACCAGCCAGTCTCCATCCTGCATCTCCAGGGGACACATTACCAGCCAGTGTCCCTCCTGCATCTCCAGTGGGACACATTACCAGCCAGTTCCCTCCTGCATCTCCCTCTAGGACACATTACCAGCCAGTCTCCATCCTGCATCTCCCAGTAGGTCACATTACCAGCCAGTCTCCCTCCTGCATCTGCCATAGGACACATTACCAGCCAGTCTCCATCCTGCATCTCCCAGTACGACACATTACCAGCCAGTCTCCATCCTGCATCTCCCAGGACACAATACCAGCCAGTCTCCATCCTGCATCCTCCGCATAGTGGGACACATTACCAGCCAGTGTCCCTCCTGCATCTCCCATGGGACACATTACCAGCCAGTCTCCCTCCTGCATCTCCCTGGACTTAGGACACATTACCAGCCAGTCTCCATCCTGCATCTCCCAGTAGGTCACATTACCAGCCAGTCTCCCTCCTGCATCTCCATAGGACACATTACCAGCCAGTCTCCATCCTGCATCTCCCAGTACGACACATTACCAGCCAGTCTCCATCCTGCATCTCCCTCCAGGACACAATACCAGCCAGTCTCCAT
>CM065722.1:80890497-80925497 GCA_033310375.1 Conus canariensis | reverse complement strand
TCGAAGACTGAACGAGCTGGATCGAGGAAGAGCAATAGGATGGCTCCAAGAAGGAGTTGCAGTCCGGGAAGTGGCACGGAGACTTGGGGTATCACACTCTGTTGTTATCAGACTCAGACAACGCTTTCAAGACACAGGAAGAGTGCAAGAACGACCACGCTCTGGTCGACCCAGAATAACAACACCACGAGAGGACCGATACATTGAAAGGCAGGCCACACAAGAAAGAACAGCAAGTGCAAACAACATCAGACGTCACCTTAGAGATGCCACCAACACTGTTGTCAGTGATCAGACCATACGAAACCGCCTACACGCCGCTAACCTCCGTGCTCGACGACACCCATAAGACCTCGTTTGACTGATGCCCACAGAGCAGCACGCCGAGTATGGTGCACGCAGCACGTGAGATGGACACATGAACAGTGGGCTAACGTGATGTTTACAGACGAGTCGCGGTTCTGCCTGGATCCCACCGATAGACGGAACAGGGTCTGGAGACGCCGTGGGGAGCGTTTTGCAGAAGAAGCTGTCCTGGAAAGGAACCGCTATGGTGGGGGATCCGCTATGATTTGGGGCGGCATAAGCACACGCTACAGAACGGTTCTTTACAATGTGGCAGGGAACTTGAATGGTGTTCGCTACCAAACAGAGATTTTGCAATCCCTGGTGCTGCCAGCCCTTCAACAGCTTGGACCTCAGGCAGTCTTTCAAGACGACAATGCACGGCCCCATCGCACCAGAGCAGTAAACAGGTTTCTCCAAGCTGCTGGTGTCAACAGAATGCAGTGGCCCGCAAACAGCCCAGACCTGAACCCCATCGAACATCTTTGGGATGAGCTGGGCCGGAGACTGCAGCAGCGTCGTCCTCCTCCTGCTAACCTGGGTCAGCTGTTTGAGTCATTCCAGCAGGAGTGGGCTGCTGTCCCCCAGGCCTTTCTGCGCACACTGGTGAACTCCATGCGACAACGCTGCCTTGAATGCCTTGCCAATAACGGGGGGCGCACACATTATTGACCATGACATTGAACAAACACTCCTCCTGTGACTTCCAAATTTGGGGGTGGGGGTGTTTGTACTGCGCTCGATTCCAGTTTGTTGATTCCTCGGACTTGTTATTGTCTTTACACATTTTCACATATTCAATTAATTCATGTTACACTTGGAGATTGATCACTTCCCAATTTTCTTTTTTATAAGTCAGTGAAATGTTGGTCCTTAACTTTTTTTGAACAGTATATGTACACACAACACACACACAACACACACACACACACACACACACCCCACATATATATATATATATGCATGCTCGCGCGCGCGCGCGCGTGTGCGTGTGTGGTGTGTGTTGTGTGTGTGTGTGTGTGTGTGTGTGTGTGTGTGTGTGGTTGTGTGTGTGTGTGTGTGTGTGTGTGGTGTGTGTGTGTGTGTGTGTGTGTGAAAAGATCTGTCTTTGAGAGGGATTGCAATGGTTCCCGTATGCTGCCAGCGAAGAGTTTAGTATTTATGATATATTTTCCTATCTTTTGTTCTCATGTTTCTTCTCCACCCCCCCCCCCCCCCCCTTTTTTTTTTTCTTCTTTCTAAATTCAATTCTTTGCCAAGTCGTTTATATTATGACGGAAGAATTATTAGCCTGCACTTGTTTTCCCCCACTACTAATTTGTTCAGCATTACACACACACACACACACACACACACACACACACACACACACACACATATATTATATATATTTATATATATATATATATATATATATATGTTTGTGTGTGTGTGTGTGTGTGTGTGTGTGTGTGTGTGTGAACGTGCTGTGTCGTGGTGGTGACGTGCGTGCGTGCGTGCTGTGGTGCGTGTGTGTGTGTGTGTGTGTGTGTGTGTGTGTGTGTGTGTGTGTGAGAATGAACATATGTGCTTACATATTCTTACATACACGTTCGTACACAAACATGCATAATGTAATAGTATCAACAGAATGAATGACCAAGCACTGACTTCAGATTTTGAAAGTGAAACAGTTTTCGATTTCCTCACTTCCCTGTACAGCTGACGTGAGCTGCCTGCAAACTTCCTGCCCTGGAAAGCCAAAGTTGTTTGGACCACTTCCTTAGTGTGTTGAGCGCGCTGCGCGTGGCCCGATTACGTGACGCGCCAATGTTTACAGGGACAGTAATCCAGAGGGGCTGTGGCCGGAGAAAGCGAGGAGTGACAACGTCATTTTTGCTCCTAGCCAGGTCATAAGTCACGTGATCCAGCAAGACTCGAGACACTGACTCACGGAAGTGGTATTGTTTATTAAGTCACTTCATACAAAATAACGCTATAAATATTTGCTCTGTATGAGCTGAACAGCTAGATTACCACCTGCCTTTGTTTTGATTTGTTCGTTTGTTTATTTATCTATTCATTCACTTCTTTCTGTCTTCCCCTCCCTCTCTCTCTCGCTCTCTCTTTTCATTTTCCGTCTCCCCCATCCACCCCCCGTCTCTCTCCACTTTTTTTGTATTAGTTTCATTTTGAAAGAGAAGGGGTTAGTTGCCGCCAAGGACACAGAGTACAGGACTAAACACTGTGTCTAGTCCTGTACTCTGTCTGTGTCCTTGGCGGTAACTAACCCCTTCTCTTTACAAATTTTGCTTCATTTTCCGCCTTCAGTCTCTAAATTTTAAAATAAGTTTCATGTGTTTATTAATTGTTAATTAATTTCATCTCCTGTGCCATGCCGATTGAATCGCACTCACACCATTCATTCCAGCTGCTCATAATTATAGAGCCACATCCAGACTTTGCCCCACTGCAGCCTTGGTGCCAACAGTCCACAGAGAGCAATCAATGTCGAGTCAACATTAGGCACCCCACCAGAGTAGATCCTGCACCGTTGCGTGTGTCAGGTTAAAAGTATACAGAGATGCCTTTCGGATCGTAAAAGTCACCACCTACTAAACCCCATACTGACAGTCACCAACGCGCCATGGCGACTGCTGCGCAAATAAAGAGAAAATGGACATGCAAAGCTACATACGAACTAACGGCGTTACTAACGGCTATAACGGCCCATAACGGTTTTTCTTCTTTATGGAATATCTTACAAAGTACTTGGCCGATCTTTCTGAAGATTTGTAGATATGTTCATTATGGGTCACGGATCATGTCCGATGTTTGCCGGAATAACCGTTACTACCGATTATATCGGGCCAAAACGGTTTTTCCTCTTTATGGAATATCTCACGCGTCTTCAAGATAAACCGGGAGTACGTTTACATGCTTTGCATTTTTAAAATTAATTTTTCTAAGGTGTGTTTTAAAGGGTTGTGTAAATGAGGACTTTTTCCTTTTCTTTCTTCTTCTTTCTTTCTTTTTTTTTTTAATTTTTTTTTGGGGGGTGGGGGGTGGGGAGGATTTCTAACGTGCTGACAGCCTGTTTGCGGTTGGCTGGGCAATAAGCAGCCTTACCTTACCTAGATGGAGTGCCCTTCTCTTCCCGTCCATCCAGGTCTACGAGGAGGTTTTAAAGACACACTGCTCCCTCTCTCTTTCTGCAGGGACAGCGTCTGAGGTTCCAGGTGGAGTGGAACGCATAGTGACTGTCGCTCTGGGACGCTCTCAGCACTGTCAGTCAGGGTGCTGCAGGGGAGACAACCATGTACAAACGTTGCAAATTCGCTCGACAGATTTGCCTCCCTTCGCATGCTTTTTTTCTCACGCCAGAGTGGAGTTGCCACCGACCTGCTTTGACACCACTGACTGAAGAAGTGGTGGGGGAAGGGGGGGGGGGGGGCAGGGGAGGTGGACCTACAGGTCCCTTACACACAAGGTAGCCCAACAACTGGTGTGGCCACAGCAGCCCAGTTGCCTGTTTTGTAGCGGCAAGGTGGCGAGGAATCTCGCTCGCTTGACGAGTGTGGGCGTTTTATGGCGCACCCGAGCGGCGAGCTGGGCGAGGAAAAAGTGAGTTCACTGCACACTCCCGGGGCCGTCTTGCGTGCGAGGGAAAGAATGGCCGACAGGTGTTGCGTGCTGTGATTGGTACACGAAAAATAGTAATGTTCTCTGATTGGTACGTGGAACTAACTATCAGTAGCGCTGACTCTTCCACAGCGAAGAGAGCTTGAAGTGGCCACTTTCTGGGTTCTCTCGTCTGTGAAACTAGCCTCACAGTTTAAGGGCTCCCAGGGCCTCTCCCCCCAGGTCACGCAGGGGGCCTTGTCGCTCTCTCTGCCTTCACACACACACACACACACACACACACACACACACACACACACACACACACACGCACGCACGCACGCACGCCCGCACGTACGCACGCACGCACACACACACACACACACACACACACACACACACACACACACACACACACACACACACACACACACAACAGTGACCAAAGTGTTGTAACCTTCCCCGCCGCCTTTCTAACAGCTTTGCTTTCAGTCTGACAACCATCACGTGTTCATTTCTGGAAGTGACCATCTGGCATTCCAGAGATAACACAATGAGGTCAGGCCTGCAGTAGGTTCCGGCTGCTGCCGTGTAAAGGAAAACAGTACCCAAGCCCTGTCTTGCTGCTCTGTGCTGCACTGGCCCCGAGCTCGATGTGGACATGACCGTTGTCAGATCTCGTGGTGGAGGGAAAGGGTTTCTTGAGAAACGATGAAGGGAGGAGAAAGGACTCATAGCCCCCCCCCCCCCCTCCCTCCCCCCAAAAAAAAAGAAAAAAAAAGAGAAAAAAAAAAACCCACACCCCAAAAAACAACAACAAAAACTGAAGCAAACAGAGAGGGATAAAACAATTGAAGTTACAACAGCCAGATTTCCAGAATTGGAATATCAAAAAATCTGTCTCTGTCTCTATGTCTCTGTCAGTCTGTCTGTCTGTCTGTCTGTCTGTCTGTCTGTCTCTCTCTCTCTCTCTCTCTCTCTCTCTCTCTCTCTCTCTCTCTCTGTGGCTGTCTGTCTTTTGTCTCGCTCCCCCTCCCTCTCTCACACACACACACACACACACACACACACACACACACACACACACACACACACACACACCACACACACGTACAAGCACACAGGCTTTGAGCGGTGAAAGTGGCACAGTGGTCAATGTGTTTGATCTTAATGGCTGTAATAGGCCTCCTGATGGTGGTTGTTGCTGGGGCAGATCTAGAGGGTGTCGCCCTCTTTCCAGGACGTTCGAAAAGCCCTGAAGCTGTACCTAGGGGAAGACTCAGTGACACTGGGCACAGAGCTCTCGCCACTGCTGTGTTGAAATTTCACCAGCTGGCTTGCAGCAGTCACCAACCCCAACGTGGAAGGTAGCCTACATCACTGTGCTGGTTGGTTTCTGCTTCGTAAGCCTCCGAGTTAGGCTGGTGACCATCAGATCGACTGTACCGAAGCGTTGGCCTTTGGGATGTGGATACCTTTTAGCGTGCTGTTGCTCAGCAGTGTTGTTGTGGTCTGTTATGTAATGGAGACCTTTTCTACAGGGTAGGCAAAGACATGGTGGTGGTTGGGGGGAGGGGGATAATTTTTCACGTGAGGGAGATAATTGATGATATGGGGGAGATAATTTCTCACCTTAGGGAATGAATTGTCCTGTTTTATCGTCACTGTGAGTTGTGCAGAAAGGGGTGAGGGAGGAGGGTTTGTCATATGTGTTTTACTGTGTGTTGTACACGAAAGTGCATGAGGTTTATTCTGTATACAGTCACTGTCAGCAGTGACAGAAGGGGAAAGGATGGGGTTAGGCCTGCTGGAACCGCCTTCCTAGCCGTTGGACCTTATGATGGTCTCCTCCGCCCAGTCCGCTGGGACCAGTCTTTGCATGCGTAGGTAGACAAGCCCTAACTCACCGAGGGTTGAGACCCGTCGGCTACCCTCACCTGGTTCTGCCAGCCAGTGGAAGCCGTTACCGGGAGTGTGGCCACGGTTGCATGCAAACAGCTACGAGGAGCCACAGGTGAGCGGTGAGTGTCAGGTGGGAGCCAAAGCGGACGAACTATTCCGGAGAGAACCACATGTTCCACAGACAGAGGTACTATCCCTCCCTGACACCTCATACACCCCCGGCGATGATGATGGTGATGATAACGGTAATGATGATAATGATGATGGTAATAACTACAATAATAATGATATTAACAATGGTAACAGTAATGATGATGATAATGATAATAATAATGATAATAATAATTATAATAATGATGATGATGATGATGATGATGATGATGATGATCATCATCATCATCATCATCATCATCATCATCATCATCATCATAACAAGAATAGTAATAATGATGATGATAATAATCATGCTTACAATAATAATGCTAATAATATAATAATAATAAGAAGAATGCTAATGATAACAATAATGATGATAGTTATAACAATATAATAATAATACTTATTATAATTATAATAATAATTATGATAGTAGTAGTAGTAGTAGTAGTAGTAACAACAACAATAATAACGATAATGATAATGATAATACTGCTAATAATGCTATAATAACAATACTACTACTACTACTACTACTACTACTACTACTACTACTGATAATAATAACAATGATAAAAATAATAATAATGGTAACAAACATACTGCTACTACTACTACTACTACTACTACTACTACTACTACTTATGATACTGATGATGATGATGATGATAATGATGATCATGATGATGATTATATCAACAACAACAATGGTATCAGGAAATAGCAATAAAAGTATTAGTGATACTAATACAAGTAATGGCATTAAAATGATGTTAATAAGTGTAATGTTAATAATGAAAACAATTGTAACAATGCTAATACGAATAATGATAATGAGGGAAGGGAGGAAGAGGAAGAAGGAGAAGGAAAGTGGGAGGACAGGAAGAACAAAGAGGAGAAGGAGGGTACAAGTTATAGGAGGAATGGACTCTAATAGGCATATTGATAGTTATGATGATAATAATGATTAGAACCGTTTCAGTTTCAGCTTCATCAAGGAAGCGTCACTGCGTGCGGACAAGTCCATGCACGCTACACCACATCCGCTAAGGTTTGAGACCACACTACGCATGGTTTGAAGCTGATGGATAAATGAATTAACAACAAAGATGAGACAATTAAAGGAGAGGGTCTCGGGGCTACGGCTCAACGGATGTCTCACCTACGCATTAGCCCAACGCACAGGTCAGACCTTGAGAGCCTACCTACCATGGTTTTGTGTGTGTGTGTGTGTGTGTGTGTGTGTGTGTGTGTGTGTGTGTGTGTGTGTGTGTGGTGTGTGTGTAGTGAATGTACACGTGTATTATAACCATATGGTAGTGATAGTGATGAAGAGAAGGAGGGTGCAAATTATGGGAGAAATGGACTCTAATAGGCATATTGATAGTCATGATTATTATAATGATTATAACCATATAGTAGTGACAGTGATGAAGAGAAGAAGGAGGGTACAGGTTATGGGAGGAATGGAATCTAATAGGCATATTGATAGTTATGATGATGATAATGACTATAATCATATAGTAGTGATAGTGGTGAAGAGAAGGAGGGTATAAGGTATTGGAAGAATGGAATCTAATAGACATATCATTAGTTATAATAATAATAATAATAATAATAATAATAATAATAATAATAATAATAATGATGATGATGATAATAATGATTATAACCATATGATAGTGATAGTGATGATAAAGGTGCCTTGAAAGTGGTAGGCTGGAATGTTGGAATGTCCCTGTTCCTTTCCACCGACTGTTACCATTAATAGCATCACTATATTTACCCTCATCACCCTCTCCCTGCTCAGTAGAACTGTTATCTTTTAGACGTTGACCATCTCTACTCCTTTTCACTAACCATTATAATATCTAGTATTATTTATATTATCATTAACAGCTGTATTACCGTCATCATTATCAGTACTATCATCATGAATACCATTCAAAAACTTGTTATTCTTTCGACCTTAATTAGTATCAACATCATCACTATCATCATCATCATTATCATTATCATCCTCATCATCACCATCACCATCACCATCATCATCGTCGTCGTCATCATTATCATCATCATTAGCACTTTCGTGTTCACTATATATCTTTATATCTTTACTATCATCAGCATGATAACTATGGCAACAATTTCGCACCTGTTGCAAATATTACATTTGCTGGTATTAATAACATTATCATTAGACATAACAATATTTCCAACATTCCATCCTACAAGTTTTCCAGCCTGCCATACCGTCAGTATCATTATTATATGGTTATAATAATAATGATCATTATAACCATTGACATACCTATTCGATTCCATCTTTCCCATAATTTGTGTTTATCCTCCACTTTGTTCTTCCTGTTCTCTCTTTCCCCCTCTTCCTTGTTCCTCTTCCCCTCTTCCCTCATTATTATCATTAGCAGTAGCATTATTACGATCATTATCATTATCATCATTACTATAGTTGATATTATTTTAGTACTATTACTGTTCTTATTATAACTATTTCTATTATTGCTATTTTCGTTATTATTGCTGTTAGTACAATTATAATTACTATCATTTGTAGTAGTAGTAGTAGTAGTAGTAGTAGTAGTAGTAGTAGTAGTAGTAGAGTAGTAGTAGTAGGGAAGGCCAGGAGTTGGTTTAGCTTGTAAACCCGGCAAACCTGCTGTTGTGCAGATAGGAAAGGGGCGAGATGGGTCACCTGCGCCATAACCGGTGGCTACAGGTAGATGGAACTCGTGAGCCTGGGACGGCTGTTCATCTAAGAGAAGGACAACTGTGATTTCAAACTCGGGTAGATGGAACTCGCTAGCCTTGACAGACAATTCATCTAGGTGAAGGACAACTCTGATTCCAAACCCACCAAGTGCCAGGAGTAGAGGAGAGCTTCGTCGTGCGCAGACCCTGGATCCATGGTCATGGCTGAACATCCTGTACCCGTACTCCAACTATGAATAAATAGCCGTCGTGCTTCCAACAGTGGGCTTTTGAGCCAGAAGATGGGAGAGGGAAACTCTGATGTAACACCTACAACCCAACAGTTGCCGGGACCGTCTCAGCCTGCTGAGCTATCTCGTGTGCTCCATGGGTCTGAAGAGTGGGATCGGTGCGCGCGAGCCGGTCTTCACTATAAAGAGTCGTAGCGCAGGCGGGAAGGAAGTGCTTCAGCGATGAAGCATGGCGAAACGACAGGTGCAGGATGGCACTGGAAGTCACAGTCGGAACTCTGCATGTAGGCGGTCTGGGATATTGGTCGTTAGCCTGTTGAAGAGACAACAACGGCATTCGTATGTTCACCCCTGGCGACCAAGCGGCCTTTTTTAGGGATAGCCTGCTTGCTCCGAATGGAGACGGGTCTGCAAAAGGGGACCTAAAAAAGCTTGTCTCACCCCCCACCCGGTTGGTTAGCCGTGGCCAACGGGCATCTCCCACCAGTGGTAAGAAAACAGGGAGAAAATCTGGACGGATAAATAAACGACGAACTGCGAAACGGAAACGGACTACGAACTTGAAAGTGGCATGTTGGAACGTACGGACAATGCAGGACTCAGATGAAAGCGACCGCCCCCGAAGGCGCTCAGCTCTAGTGGCGAGGGAACTGGCAAGGCTAGAAATTGACATCACAGCACTCAGCGAAGTTCGCTTTGCAGAACAAGGATCACTCGTGGAGCATAGAGCGGGATACACACTCTACTGCTCAGGCAGGGAGAAAGAAGAACACCGACTCTCAGGGATTGGCTTCATGATAAAGAACTCTGTTGCCAGAAAGCTACAGCACCTGCCAGTTGGTCACTCAGATCGCCCCATGAGCCTCCGTCTGCCTTTACAAACGAAAGGAAACCAACATTTAACCATCATCAGCGTGTACGCTCCTACTCTGCAGGCAGATGCCATAGTGAAAGAAGCCTTCTACAGAGATCTCAGAAATCTAGTGTTGAGCATCAAGAAGAAAGACAGAATTCTGATCATGGGCGACTTCAGCGCTAGAGTGGGCAGAGATTTCGAAATATGGAATGGGATATTGGGAAGACATGGAGTGGGCAATTGCAACGAAAACGGCAGGATGTTTCTGGAGTTCTGCCGCGAGATTGGTCTGACTATCATGAACACCCTATTTCAGCAGAAAGACCGCTACAAAACAACCTGGAGACACGCAAGGTCCAAGCACTGGCATCTACTGGATTATATCCTGGTGCGCCAAAAGGAAGCTAAGGATGTCACTCATACGAGGGTCATGACGAGCGCTGACTGCAACACGGATCATAGGCTAGTTCGTGCAAAGCTCAGGCTAACCCTGAAACCAGAAGAGAGGATGGGAGGCCCAAAGTTAAAGAAACTTCAGGTCGACAAGCTGTCGGTGCTGGAGGAGGAATTCCAGAGGGAAGTAAGCGAAAGACTGAGAAACACCACCGCCCTAGTAGATGCACCCCTCGACCAATGGAAGGAACTTAAAACCATCCTTCAGGAAGCCACAGAAAAAAAGTAGTTGGCTTCTCAACACGGAAAAATCAGGATTGGTTTGATGAAAACGACGTGGAGATACAGGAACTCCTCGAGGAAAAGAGGTCATGCCATGACAGTATGCTCAACTCTCCTGGTGACCAGAGACCAAAATGGCTTTCAGAACAGCTTGCAGCAAACTGCAAGCAAAATTGAGAGTCATGGAAAATTCATGGTGGATAGCATTGGCGGAAAAGGTGCATGCTGATCAGGGAAATTCCAGAGCCTTCTATAAATCGCTTCGCGCAATATATGGTCCAAGCTACCAACTGCAAGCACTACTGCGTTCTTCGGATGGCACAAGCCTACTTGTCAACAGGCAAGCTATACTATACCGATGGACCGAACATTATGGAAACCTGTTCGGGGAAGAGAGGACTGTGGAAGCAACGTCCACAGACAACATACCTCAGGAAGAGGTAAAGATGGACCTTGACAACGCCCCACACACGAAGAAATCAAGGCAGCAATAAAGAAGCTGAAGTGTCACAAAGTACCAGGCATCGACGGTATCCCAGCAGAGGTATATAAGCATGGAGGAGACGCCCTCATTCAGAAGCTTGAGGAACTATTCACATCGTGCTGGAATGAAGGAGTAGTGCCACATGACATGCGGGATGCAGTGATTGTCTCCCTCTATAAGAATAAGGGTTCCAAATCAGACTGCTCCGACTATATAGGCGTCACACTGCTCTCCATTGCCGGCAAGATCCTCGCGAGTTCTTCTGGACAGGCTCATCCTATCCATTGCTGAAGTAAACCTTCCGGTGAGCCAGTGCGGCTTCAGAGCAAATAGAGGAACAGCTGACATGATCTTCGTGCTGAGGCAGATCCAAGAGAAGTGTAGAGAACAAAATATAAACCTATATGCAGCATTTATAGAATTCACGAAAGCGTTCGATACAGTCAGCAGAGATGGCCTATGGAAAATAATGACCAAACTGGGATGCTCCCCAAAGTTCCTTGCAATCCTACAACAACTCCACGAAGAACAGATGGGTCAAATCAAGTGCAATGGTGATTACTCTGAAGAATTCCCAATCAGCAATGGAGTGAAGCAAGGCTGCGTATTAGCCCCTACACTCTTCGTGATCTTCTTCAGCATGATGCTGAGAGAAGCAAGGGAGGGATTTAGACGAGGGTGTTTATATCAGATTTAGGACCAACGGCAGCGTATTCAATTTACGAAGGCTTATGGCCCACACGAAGACCTCAGAAGAAGCTATCCTGGATCTGCTCTTTGCAGATGACTGCGCCCTCCTGGCACACACAGAAGAAGCACTGCAGGTCATCGTAGACAGTTTTTCACAGGCAGCCAAGGCATTCGGTCTGACTACAAGTCTGAAGAAAACTGAAGTCCTCCAACAAAAGGCATCAGGTACGGCGTACACTGCTCCCCACATTAGCATTGATGGCCATCCACTTAACACGGTACAGCATTTCACCTACCTGGGCAGCGTCATATCGAACGACGCTACGGTGACCAAAGATGTGGACAACCGCCTCTCAAAAGCAAGCAGTGCATTTGGTCGCCTCTAGAACAGAGTATGGAAAATCACTCCTTGCGACTCTCCACAAAGATGCAAGTCTACCGAGCTGCTGTACTGTCCACACTGCTATACGGATCAGAGGCATGGGTGCTGTACCGGGAACAAATAAAGCGGCTGGAGCAGTTCCATCAGAGATGCCTTCGGTCTATCATGCGCATCAAGTGGAAGGACTACGTAACGAACATAGAAGTCCTTGAAAGAGCTCAACTGCAAAGCATCGAGTCAATGTTCATGCTAAAACAAGTTCGCTGGGCAGGGCACAACACCCGGATGCCTGACAATCGCATGCCAAAAGCAGTATTCTATGGGGAGTTGGTCCAAGGCAAAGGCAATACAAACGCACCACAGAAAAGATTCACGGACCAACTGAAGAAGCAACTATCCCAAGCGGACATCAACCCAAGACGGGAGCAGTCAGCATCAGATAGAGGTAGCTGGAGAGCTTCAACGCTCAGGGGAACCCAACACTTCGAGGAAACCAGACGACAGAACATCCAGGAGAAGAGAAGGAGAAGGAAAGACCCAGGTCCGCAGCCCAACAACGCAGGTCAGCACTGCCCACAATGCCACAGATCCTGTAGATCACGAATTGGACTGATTAGTCACCAAAGGGCGTGCCGCCCATCCCTGGCGGGAACTTCCCACTAATCTTCGCAAGTGAAGAACTAGCAATCACTAGTAGTAGTAGTAGCAGTAGCAGTAGCAGTAGTATCAATGCTACTACCGTTATCAACACCATTATTGTTACTGTTATTACCACTACCATTATCATCATTACCATTATGATTACCATCATCATCGCCACTGACGCTGTTGCCACTACAACCATGCTGTTAGACAATCCTCTAACCCTTCTGCTTTTTCGTCTTTCTGTGCGTACAGCGGCAATTAATACTACAACTACTTTGTCATATTATCACAAAAAGTGATTGTAATCCTCTCTACATTTTTTTTTGCAATATTTTTATCGTCATCATCATCATTATTATTGTTAATGCTATATCACTATTATCATCATCATTGTAATCTTAACTCGTCTCCTTCTCAATGGCCTCGTTCAATTCTCTCACCTTAGTTGTTAATTCATTCATCCATCTCGCGCAGTGGGACCTCAAAACTTAGCAGATGTGGTTTAGCGTATATTGATTAGTCCGCACGCAGTGACGCCTCCTTGATGAAACTGAAATTGAAACTGTGTTGAAGATGGGTCTGCCTGAGCGGGTATAGCAGCACTGAACCCCTGCCAGCCTTCTGTACACTCTGTAGTGACAGGCAGCTGACAGGCAGCTCTGTAGTGACAGGCAGCAGTGGCTAGCTGCTGGTATTGAGGCCAGTGCCGTGGTCAGCATGTGTACACTCTCACTCAGCCTGTTGGGTTTCTCGTTAGCCCAGTCTTAGAGAGTCTGGTCAAAATTACTTCTAGCATAAAAGACGTGAATATTTAGAGGGTTTTTTTCCTTCATTATGCTTGGATCCATGACGTAGTTTCTGGGTATACTGGAAGTGGTCTCATCCAATCAGGGGTACAGTTATGCTGTACATCTCTTGATTTAATGCATAACCAATCCATGAACTAGTGATACCTATGGGTGTATAGGCACCAACAGGGCGATGCAATAAAGCATACCTCCACTGAGGCATGCACTGTTGTGTCGTGTAAAATGTGTTTTTGGGGTTGGTCGTAGGTATGAGAAATATATTTGAGAAAATGTTTCCTGAGAATCACATGTTTGTCCAAGGTCATGCATCGCATGATAGGACAGCAGCAAGACACGGCTGCAAGACAGTTGCCTGAGAAGGAATTCGGTCATGATGCCGGCCGGTTTCACATGATAGAAATACATAACCAAGAAAAACAATTCACCAGAATCGTCTCATTTATATACATCCACATCATGCGTTGATTAAGAAACGAGAGACCGTTTAACGTCAATCAACATATCACTTTGTTATTCATGCATGGTGACTTTGAACTTGAAAAACCTGGGTGCAAACAACTGAAACCTAGAAACACGTCCACACACTTCAAAATGCCACAGAGAGAGAGAGAGAGAGAGAGAGAGAGAGAGAGAGAGAGAGAGAGAGAGAGAGAGGAGGGAGGGAGAGGCGAGCGAGAGAGAGAAGAGATAATGAAAGAGAGAGAGAGAGAGAGAGAGAGAGAGAGAGAGAGAGAGAATGTTTGTTTTTGGTGGAGTTATTTTATAGAGAGCGAGAAATGAAATATTTAAATAAAATATCTATATTGTTGACTTTTCTTACATACATAAGAACATCCAAATGCGCACGCGCGCGCATACACAACCCCACACACAACACACACACACACACCACACACACACACACACACACACACACACACGACACCACCACACGCACACACACACACACACACACACACACACACACACACACACACAACACACACACAGACTGACACTGACACTGACATCTTTTACTGACATTGGCTAATAGCCATTTTGTCAAGGGGGTACACTGTTCGTTTTTGCATAGAAGAAACGAAAGCAAAAGAAAAACTGCAAATTAGGTGTCTACACAACTAAGCAAAATTAAGAACGTAATTCCATTTCCATCATCATTTGTGTTTCTTGTGTATGTTCTAGTACAGAATCATTCTCACACAACCATGCCCTTCACATACGTACACTGATCCATCTTATCTTCCATCGACTTGCACACACGCATTTATATCCTCCCTTCTCCTCATTCACACATATTCTTTACACAGATAATAAAAAATCTGGCTTGATATTCGAAAACATTCACTTGAACCATCACGCTTCAGGGTCAAATAAGTATTTTAAACAACAAAACTGAAATGCAATTGAAATCCCCTCAGTGTTTTGAACTTTTATTCATTCATGGTTTTCTTCTGCGTGTCTACAGCTTCTGTTACATATTTTGCCAGCATCTTTAACGATGTTCCATCACTTGTTTGCAAAATATTGTTGAGGTTTCTACTCTTGGCTGTGTTATGATCAAAGAGTCTTGATTTTTTCCAATGTTCCCATAAGCAGGGCAAGTAAACAGAAGAATGTAACTCATCTTCTCTAATTGCAATATCATTACACAATAGACATGAATCGTCAACAGCATCATTATTTAGATACCGTCTTTTACTAGCATTTAATCCCAGTGTTCTATTTCTAAATCTTGCTAGGATACTTCTTTGCCACCGATTAGATACTAGATGCAAACGCTTTTCTGCCTCCAAGTTACTTTTGAAGGACAGGAACCAGGAATATTTATCATGTTCTTCTAGTTGGCTGCGCCAGTTTTGTTTATACCAGGATATTATCTATCTTTGAATGTAGAGATAAAAACGGTTTCCTTTTCGACTCCCTGGCTCAACCACACTACACCAAACCCATTCTCGGTTAGCACTTTCTTAATCTTAAGGCTCAGTTAACATTTCCTAGCTCACATTGTTGGAGCATCATGTAGGCTTCCCTGCTCAGTCTAGCTACTGGTAACCGTATTACTTTACACCAGTATCTAACACACTTGACAATACATCTGATGTACAAAGGGTACCTTCCTGTTTCACCGTAAGCTATTTGATTGGACGACTGAATCGGAATATTCAGAAACCGTTTGATTGTAAGGAGAGAGAGAGAGAGAGAGAAGAGAGGTGGTAGGGATGGAGGGAGATATTCTAACTGCCCAATTTCATGCTGGATTCTAGGCACTTTAACAGCTGGCTTTCCTTGAGCTTCCTTCGTTTCTCAGCCATAGAGTTGAACGTGTAGACAAAGGGATTGACCGCAGAGTTGATGGGCAGAATGAAGATAGCCAGGGCCACGTTCACTTCCCCTGGGACAGGTACACCGCCCAGAGCCAACATGCCGCACAGCCCCACGGGAAACCAGCACAGGAAATCGGTCACAGCTACCGTCATCAGTCGCCATGCTATGGTCACGTCCCTCGACACTTTGGTGTTGTGGGTTTTCAGGCTGTTTTTCAACACAGACCAATAGACCAAAGCTTGGCCAGACGAAATGAACAAAAACAGGACAAAGTTCAGAACAATTAACACACTGACAGAGTAAACTCTCCCTTCAAACTTTCGCCTCGTAACTGGTAATGGGATACATATTCCTGTTTGGCTGTAGAATGCCCAGTGGGATGTCACTGGAGATAAAGGTACCGCAGCCAGGGAGCATCCAACAAGCCAGGTAAGAAAACAAACCACTGTTGCCGATGTTTTTCCGAACCGCACAGCACTGAATGGAAAATGGAGAACAAGGAACCGATCCAATGTGATAAGCCCGATGGTCAAGGCTGAGACCTCACAGGACAACAAAGACAGAAAACCAGCCACCTTACAGGCCACACTGCTTTTCCATGTGTCATCATATTGGAGGTATCTGCCACGAAACCGTGCATCCGCCTGCCCTATCATTACATTATAGACTCCCATCAGAAAGTCGGCCAAAGTGAGATTGGTGACAAACACTCTGAAGCCACTTACAGAGGTCTTGCTTTTTAAAAACACACGTGAACATCCACAGAACACGTTGCCGAATACAGACAGAGAGGCGACCAGCCACAGAAACCCCCGGTACATCCAGGACACCAGCAAGTCTTCGCAAGAGGAGATTTCATCCCGGGGAGCTTGGCAGCTGGCCTGATCAAAGTGAGGCGGGAGTATCTGACTGCAGCAGAGTTTGTAATTGTCTGATGATATGAAACACAAATGAATAAGACCTCTAAAAACGTCAGTGGAAAACAGTTTCACAGGACTGTGATCCAAATACAGTGTGGTCAGTGCAGGCATGGATTGAAAACTACCAGAAGTGATAGTGTGAATGGAGGTAAAACTTAGATTCAGAAGTTGTATGCCATAAAACTGCGATATGACTTGACCGTCAAATACTGTCATGGCATTGTATGACAGATCAAACAGAGTAAGTTCCATTTGCTGACTGTATCTAGTCTGGTCGGCGTGGAGACTGACGAGGCCGTTGGGACAAGTACAGCTCCTGCAGATTGTGCAGACCATGGAATGAAGTCAGATTGACATGGTGTATTTTGTTCCTGCTGAGATCAAGAAACTTCAAATTGAACAACTGTATTTCAGGCAAAAAGATCAAGGAACACTTGGCGAGAACCAAACGAACAAGATACGCGTGGACATTTACATCAGACACCGTCATGCCTGAGCCTGTGGCATCCAAACTTCGGATCGGAAGAAAACCATTCAGGTAGAAAGGTTTCAGACAGAGAAAGGTAAACCCTTGACACAAGCAGCCTGCAGGGCAGATGACGTCACACGACAATTCATCATCATGCAAAGGACAGTGAGACCACCCATCACACAGATGGTCCACGTGCAGGCAGAGAGGCGACTTTCGGCATGTGAAGTAGCCTGCACAGGAAGCCTCCAGACACCCCACTTCATCCTGATGGTCAAGACAATCGTGCACTCCGTTACATCGTGTGTAGACAGGCAGGCAGTCATTGTAGTCGCCAGGACAACGGTAATGACTGCTGGGACAGGACTCGGTGGAATTCAGTGGACGCGAAGTAAATCTGTTGATGCCATTGAACGCTACAAGTACGGGTGATGGCAGAGACATCCTTTTAATAGTGTATGTTTTGAAAAGAGGACAGTCTTCGTCGGATTGATCCTGACAGTTCGGCATATAATCACAGACCTGATCATAGGGCAGGCACTGACCATTGTGGCATTTAAAGGTTTTTGGACATTCTGGATGGTGACAGAAGGTCTCTCACTTCTGTCTTTGCAGTCGTCTACAAAATCACATACTAGGGTGTAGGATAGCGAGGCTGTCCCGTCATCACAGGCAAATGCTACTATGACACGAACATGCTGATCTGGTGAGTCAGTGCTGGTCGCGTGTGATACTGGGAGAGAAAAATGGCACGGTGTGTCTTGTCCACCTCCACACACATTGTACTGGTTGGAACCGCACAACAGAAAGGCATGTGTGATTTGATGGTCCTGACATGTTGTCAGAGACTTCTCTCCCTTTTCCCGCAACAGAACGTGGCTGCTAGTCAAAGTGATGGGCTGTGAACGAGAAAAGTTCTGTTCACTGTGATTTGTCCTCATCTCACATACAGCACCATAGAATGTGAGAATGTTAAAATGAGAGGAACAGTTTATTAAGTAAATGTCTGATAAACCACCAGAAGCTAAGTAACATAACCTCTCTTTACTACCTTCATGACCTGTTGAGTCACTAGAATGAA
The DNA here is from genome assembly GCA_033310375.1 of Conus canariensis. Taxonomy (NCBI): domain Eukaryota; kingdom Metazoa; phylum Mollusca; class Gastropoda; order Neogastropoda; family Conidae; genus Conus; species Conus canariensis. The sequence goes on along the minus strand of CM065722.1, from coordinate 80,907,198 downwards.
GAGTATGGTGCAAGACAGACTTGTCTTCAGTAACCACGCTGAATCTGTACATGCATGGCAGTGACATGTCATTAAAATAAAGACCTAACAACACTTTGTCAAATCTTTGTGGATGAATCCTTTGTAAAATATTGTGTCGGATGTAATGGCACTTAGGAAAACTTAACGTTCCCCCTTTTGAAATGCAGTACTCCTTACCCATTTGATTGCCATCGACAAAAGCAAAAGGAAACATCCCATAAAGAGTGTTGGAAATGAAATAACAACGATGACATAATGCCAACAAACACTGACACTCGGGACTGCTGAAAGGACATTCTCCTGTTTCATCCCGCGCATCTTCGCATTCTATCTTCAGGTTACAAGCCAGATGATGTTCAAAGCTAGCGTAAAAATCAGCTGAGCAGTTCCACAAACTACTACCCAATTGCTGCGGTGCACTACTCTGAGGAAAAAAAGAGAAAAAGAGTTTAAAGCATTTTTGAAAGATGCAGTCTTCCCTGAAAATACTAACAATGAAACCCGAGGTCCAAGAGACCTTGGCAAAGTTTATCGATACGCTGAGTCTTGTGATATTGTATATGTGTGCAAAGTCAGATGAAATGTCATTGCTCTTCCAGATGGGAATGAACTTCTTCCGTTTTCCATCAGAGAAATAAACAGCAATGTCAACTCTGACTCTACGTACTTGGTGCCCAAGGGGCTTGAAACTAAGCATGAGCACATTTCGGGCAGGGATCGATACTGCTCTCCATATATAATGCAGATCGAGTTTTCTCTTGTTCACTCCTATCACTGTGATGTAGCCAGAGATTGGGGATGTCATTGCAAGTGCCAGTTCACCAGTTTCTGCACAGATTCACGTTAGCATTTCAGTACCATGGCACTGAAAGATGTGACAGTACCATAGCACTGAAAGATGTGACAGTACCATAGCACTGAAAGATGGGACAGTACCATAGCACTGAAGAATGGGATGGCACCATAGCACTGAAAAATGGAACAGTACCATAGCACTGAAAGATGTGACAAACTCAAACAACCGACAACAACAATTTTAGGATTGATAAAAGTACCAAAATCAGTCAGACAGCTGAGTAAATAGTTGACAACATCTATCTAAATGACCAGTCTACTCAACAAGTAGTCAGGTCACAAATATTTCAGCCAGGTAAACAGCCCACCAAACAAGCATTCAACAAAACAAAAAGAGGAAAAAACAGTCACATGAACCAATCAAAGCAGATAAACGACAAGACAAACCAGTCACACCGAAAAAAAAGCCACACAAACCAATTACAGCAGATAAACTGCAAGACAAACTAGTCACACTTGAAAAACAGCCACATAAATCAAACTGAGAGAGTTGAAAAACGGGTACGCAAATCTAGCAGAGTTGAGAAAGTGCTCCATATTTCAACTGGAAGATACTATCGGTACTCATATGTCACGGAGTGGAGTGAGGGGTGCTTGTAAACAGATCTGATAAATCTGTCTGTTGGATATCTGAAGGCGTGTAAGTTGTTTGTGTACTTTATCAAATCTTTCTTTCACTCACTCACACCACCTGCAACTTAATAGCATGAACAGGAATTTAGTGAGGAGTGTACATTTAATAAACAATGAGAAGACGGAACTTTTTTTTCCTAGCACACGAACAACATCAGCATGTAATTTCTTGTATTGATGTATTTGTATATAATACCTATCATAATCAGTATTATTATTATCATATGCATTTTTTTTTGTGCTTTACTGTGTCAATATTGTTATTGTCTTAAATCTGTAAAGACTTTTATTGCTGATCATGCAACAAATTTCTCTTTTATGAAATAATAAAGTATATTGAATTGAATTGAATTGAATTGTAAAATAATTTTGATTATATGAACATGTATGTATACTCACACTGCCTGTTAAGCTGGAAAATAATTCATAGCATCACTCGTGACACAATGCAATAATGACAACAACAACAACAACAACAACATTTCTAACATTCTCAAAGAAAATTATCATTTGCGTCTTTTGAGATATGAATTAAATCCTGCTGGAATTCACATTGCTGGTCAAGGGTGTTGCTGTCCAAGCTAGGGTAGACTTGCGCACACACTTAAAAGAAATGACTCTGACCTCCATTTCGGACGCGTTGTTGGCAGTCCGCACAATACAACTTCTGAGACTGGGCACAGAAGACAGCTGGTCCCACACCTGCAACTGGGCACAGGGGAACGAAGTCAAAAAGTAGAGTACCGGTCAGCCATCCGGAGGGAGACACCAGGGAGACACGGCTGCTCAGGAACTATGCAGGCCTACTGACTGTCGAAGATGAAGGCTCTGGGGGAGGAAGGGCGAGTTCTGGCCTCAAAGAAGACTCCCACACCATGGGAGGGGAAAGAAGGACAGCTCAGACACTCCCTCCAGAGCACTCAGCCAGCTGGACCGGCACCCCAGACAAAACATCCCTACAAAGTGAACAGACCATAAATAGCTCAATCTTCCAACTATTCAACATCAAATGCACTGATAGGTTAGTAGGAGTAGACTCGAAATGACGAAACCCGTACAACTCAGCAAAAACACGCGAACAAGCATACCGAACTGAGCAATTCCAAAAACAATCACAATATTACGAAGTCTGATAATTTCGATCGAAAGAAAGCACTACCAGTTAACTACGACTGTCTTAGAACGAATCGACATGTTTAGAAAAAAAACAGATCTTAGTTGGGGGGTGGGGGGGGGGGGGGGGGAGTGTCAAACAAGCAATATCCGACCAACAAGCGGGGACAGAGAGTGTACGGAGCAGGCGTGACTGACTCCAAAGCCATATTCGACCTACACAAATCTAGCTGTTGGATTTGTCAACGTTGGCTGCTGAGTAGTATTCACCGGAAATAAAAATTCTCTTTGCCTATGTAAACGGCAGATGCGCACAACTCGTGAAGAATCGTGCGTGTGGGATCATATAGTCAGAGAGAGAGAGAGAGAGAGGGAGAAAAAAAGCAAACAGACCGAAGGAAAGGCTACACACAACAAACAGTGTGAATGAATGGCCACACAAAACAATCACAGTGAAGAAGAAATATCACAAGGCTATCGGAATGAAGAAACGACAACACAATTCAGTTAACGTGGAGAAAAGACAACACAAACCAGGGCAGAAAATTTTTTTATACACAAACCAGTTAGAGTGAAGACATGGCTATACAAAATCAGAGTGAAGAAAATATTACACAAAACAATCAGAACTGTACAACGAAAAATGCAACACATATCAGTCCTAGCGGAGAACAGCTTCAAAATCCTATCAGAGTGGAAAAGAGGCTATACACATCAGAGTGGAGAAATGGTGACACAAACTAATCAAAGTGGAGAAGAGTCGACACAAACCAATCAGAAAGGAGGATGGCTACACAAACAAAAGTGGACAAAAGCTAACACAAATCCGCTGAATGAGAGATATGGCGACACAAACCGATTAGAATTGCTATATGGAACACAAACCAGCCAATGTGGCAGAAAGGCCATTCCAACCAGTCAGAACGCAGTGTAGAAAACACAAACCAATCAGTGGTGCAAATAATACACAAGTCTGCTGAATAGTTATACACATGGTTTACTTTTGTTAAGTGTCGTCTTAAACCTGAACATTCACAAAATAGAGTAAAGATAGAGTAGACATTAACAGATGAAATTTACAAGGCACCAGATGCAGTCATCACTCCCTCGAGCCGGTCAGCCAGGTGTATTCGGGGACACAACAATGCGTAAATGACGTTCAACAGCTCGCTTCATTTGGAGAGAAAACAGCAGCAAACGGTTCGAACTTTAAAAGAAAAACTCTGAAATCAGTCATTTTTTATATTGTAACCAAACAAAATCGTTACTAGAAGAAACACCTGGATTAGTATCCTTTCTAAAGAAGGTTTTGCTCGTTTGTGACTTCGTTTTACTTTGTGATATTCTCACTCGTCTATTTATCTATGAAACTTTCTGTCTGAATGCCCCCAATTAACTGTCAACTGACCAACAGTTCCATACAGTCCTGTAGCGATCGACCTTATGCTGAACAGACACTGGAAGAAACGAACCACTGTAAGGATCTTCGGTCTCTTGTCAGCCTGGACAGCAGCTGTGCAACAAAGGTGATGATGAAGTAGGGCCAAGCTGTCACTGCCGACTTCTGTCTGTCCCACGATCATGGAGGAATCCCGCCCTATCACTTTTCCAGTAAAGATCAAATTCTATATTTCATTATGTTTTTAAACCCATTCCGACAAAAGCTACAGTCAAAGATACACAGCAGGGTTTCAAAACTTAACATACCTGACTCATGAACATATGTAAAATGCAGCCACGTTCTATACCACATGTCATAGTATAAACCAAACACAAAATGTATTTGTCATGCAGTAGATTCTCACATGCCCTGGCATAACACGTATGGTTTTTAGGGTTGTTTTTCTGGTATTTTTCATCTTGTGTAGTTCCCGAATTTGCTTCCTGTTCTGTTTTTCACTAGACAGAGTTTTTTTCCCCCAGTGTTTTACTTACTAATTTAATTAATTATGGATTTTAAAGATAAAAACCGAAATCTGAAAAAAGCACAATAATGTTGTTTAATTTCGACTCTTTCGAGCATCATTTCAATTATAACTCTTGCCCTACCTACAGTCCGGCTTAGCGAGGACGGATGGTGGGGGAAGGGGCTGCGCCCACTGCCGGTAACCTCACACACACTAGATATTTCCACACGAGGTGTGTGCCCCATGAACACTCTTCAAGAGGTTCCCCACATACACCACATGATTGGTTTAATTTTTTTAAAAAAGGAAAAAAGTATATCCAAACTATTAAATATCATGGCAGATTTTTTATGCCTTACAACACACACAAAAAATAGTGATAATGCACCAGCAGCTCTGAGAAGCACACCAATGTTCAGTTTCAAGACAGTCACACAAAGAGAGAGAGAGAGAGAGAGAGAGAGAGAGAGAGAGAGAGAGAGAGGGAGAGAGAGAGAGCCCCTTACCGCAAAGGAGTGTAATGCAAATAAGATGAATATTGGGTTATTTGCAACGTACACACTCTGAGAACCGATTCACAGTCCTTCACAGTATTTCACCATTACTGAGTTGCATGCAGTTTTGTTTGTTCCTGTAAAACCCAGATCGCACAAGGGAAAACTTATACAATCAGTCCTAACCAAACAAAATAAAGTTATTCATAACTTAGTCATGCCATCGTGGCATATACTATTTGTTATGGCAAAGGTGTGTTCGTAAGCCTGTTTTGGATGTCATAAGATCATCTGTTAGAGTTGTGTGTGGGGAACCTACTGAAGAGTGTTCATGGGGCACACACCTCGTTGAGGACGCTGAGGTACGCCTATATGCTCTCCATGCAAAAAGATCTGGCGGATTCAGTCAATGATGAGCTACGGCAGCACAGAGCAAGCTCTTGAATGACACAGGGATGCGAAGGCTGTCGAAGATGAGAGAATGATGTCCGACATCAAAGATGCGCCTAGAGGTAACAGTGCAAACTCTGATAATGACAAACAGGACATCATTGTCAATTTTCAGACGTACCGTTACAGTGAGAAGGAATTTCCTAAAGGTTAACTGATGAAATGCAGGAGGGGGGTGGGGTTAATGGTGTGTCTATTGGAAATGTGAAAGAAATTGAAATTGAGAGAATGTTCTTCTTTTTTTTTTTTCTTTTCTTTTTTTGATTTTTTTTTTGAGTTTTGATTAAAAAAAAGGATATCAAGGTACAAATATATAATTTTCTTTTCCAGCAATTCTGCACAAGAATGATTTTCTTGACCAACAGCTCTATAGCAGATTTAAAATAGAAGTGAGCCAACCAGATTAAGTTAGTAACGTATGGCAACAAGACAAGCAGGCAGTTACAGATAGTAATGGAACGGGGTCCAGTTTTTAAGTACTTAGGCTAGTGCACTAACGCCCTTCTTTTGAGGAATCGTTCAGTGACAGTCTAAAACCATTGCACAGCTGGACCAAAGTACACATTATCCCCGCTGATGTGTTCTGTACATAATGTCTAAACAAAGAATCCGTTGGGGTTCACGGATCATACACATTGAATGTGAGCTGATCAGATCGAAGACAGTGCGTAAGGACCTGCCAGAGGAACAGCCTGTCAGAGAGAGAGAGAGAGAGAGAGAGAGAGAGAGAGAGAGAGAGAGAGAGAGAGAGAGAGAGAGAGAGAGAGATTACATGAAAGGTCTAAGCGCCTCACCGAACGGGAAATCACACACAGCCGAATAATCAAGTGACATTTGTACAAGTTAAATAACTGAATGGCATGATAGGCCTACCGTCTCTCTCTCTCTCTCTCTCTCCTCTCTCTCTCTCTCTCTCTCTCTCTCTGTGTGTGTGTGTGTGTGTGTGTGTGTGTGTGTGTGTGTGTGTGTGTGTGTGTGTGTGTGTGTGCACGAATAGAACGAACAGTACTGGAATCAGTTATCAGTTAGTGAAAATGTTTTCATAACACGAGAGAGAGAGAGAGAGAGAGAGAGAGAGAGAGAGAGAGACAACAGAGACGAGACAGAGACAGAGAGAGACACAGAGAGAGAGAGAGAGAGAGAGAGAGAGAGAGAGAGAAGAATGAATGAATGAATGAATGAATGAATGGATGAATTTACTCAGATTAAGGCCATAGCCCATACTGAAGGGGTGACACCCGCAACACACGGATAAAGAAGGATTCTCACAAAAGAAACGGAAAAAGCAGTTATATATACATACTAACGATTATGAGTACATCGCTCGTAGTCGCTTTAGTGCTTCGTATATGTACCGGGCAAGATCAAAGAGGACACACGCAATTCTTCTTGCTAATAGCAAGCTGGCACTAAAATTACAAGGATCAAAATAATACTTTGACTTCATAACTTTTACTCGAAGGTCATTGAGAGCAGGACAGCAAAATAAAAAATGCATTTCATCTTCCTTGGCCTGATAAGATAACCGATATATCAGTCCATTTTCATTCAAAGCACTATATCTAAACCGACGGCAATCTGTGTCAGAGATACCAGATCTAAACTTAGTCAATGCACTCTTAATATACCTGTCCATATTCATTGTAATATATGGTTCTATCATATACGTTGTTTTAAACAGTCTGTTTTGTGCAAATCTGTCACTGCTGTTGATATGGTCATGCCAGTCTTGCCATCTACAATCAATCATTCTTTGTTTAAAACATTTAAAAAATCCCGATGTATTTTCAACGCCCTGGTTGTCCCAAACACACGCAAAGCTATACGAATTTAAGCACTGACGAACATTGGTAGCCCATGTCTTCTTACCATTACAATCCAAATTTTGTAACGTCCTATACGTTTTAAATGGTATTATCTTGGTTTCCTCCATTCTGGTTATTTTCAACCAATACTTAGCACATTAAAAAAAATAATATAAATAGGATACCTTCCAAGTTCGCCATAAACTAAATCATTTGGTGTTCGATTGCCTAAATTAAAAAATCTTTTCATAGCATACAAATGAACATTATCTATTACAACGCCTTTCTCGAAAGCCAAGATTTAAACTGGCTACACCTGAGAGTCAAATAATTTCGAGAAGAAAAAAACAACAACAGAAAATGCGCCATAATTCAATTGTATAAAATATGAAGTATAACTGTGACTGCTCTCTTTACTCTGTTTGCAGATCTTGACATCCAAAACTGAAACTTAATTTGGTAGTAACATAGAACCCAATATACTTGTATGCATTGACTACAACCATGTATGAGAGAGAGAGAGAGAAGAGAGGAGAGAGAGAGAGAGAGAGAGAGAGAGAGAGAGAGAGAGAGAGAGAGAGAGAGAGAGAATGCGAATGCGAATGCGAATGGTTTATTCATTAGACCATGGCCCCTTATGAAGGGGGTTAGTAAACACAAGACATCAACAATGACCTTATTCATGAAATAAGACATTTGAAATACACGATTACGAGGTCATAATTTCTCTGAACTTAAAAGCTTTATACAAGAAAAGCGATAAATTCCTAACATCACTGTGTTTAGAGGATGCCATCAACAAGCAGAGTTTAAAGACACAAGGGCATTGATAATATTTGCTGGGAATAAACTTTTCTCTAATTTTACTAAGAGCTGGGCAGCATAAAACAAAATGTACCTCATCTTCCTTAGAATTTTTGCATAAACAACATATCAGATCTGCTTCATTGTGTTCTCTGTATCTATAATAATGCACCGCTATCTCTGAAATCCCCAGCCTAAATCTCGTTGTTATATATTTCAAATGACTATCCATATTCAGCAAAAGGTGTGTTTTTATTTCATGTGTATTACAACACATCCTAAACATATTAAATCTTACACTGTTTTGAACATGATCATGCCATTTTTGCCATCTGCAATCAATTAAACGTGACGAAAAACACATATAAATCCCTTAACATCGCCAACGCCCTGATTCATCCACACTTCACCAAAACCATACTCATATAAACATGTGCGTACATCCGAGACCCAATTTTGCTTTCCTTTCTGATCTAATTAAAACAACATATTATATGCTTTACGAGGTAAGCGACACTCATCCATTTGAAGCACATTAAACCAATAACGAATACATTGAACAGCAGAATTTAAATATAAGGGATATCTATTGGTTTCACCATAAACTAAATCATTGGGTGTACACATGCTTACACCCAAAAATTTCTCTGCTAGCAAGATCCTTGCAAGCAGCCGTAAAGCTTAAACGAGTGGAAAACAAAATCCCTAAGTATTTATACACGTTTACCACCGGCATTAAAACACCATTATATGTCCATCTTTCTCTCGCACCCAAAAACCCACCTTTCCGGAACACTATGATGTTACTTTTTTCCATATTAACGTTCAACTGAAGTGCCAGTGCTGAATTTCTTAAGTTATTAAGCTGGGTCTGAAGGCCAATGATGGTTTCAGACAATAGAACAATATCATCTGCCAGAAAAAGAATAAACAACTCAAATGCATCATAAGAAAACATGGCACCATGTCTACCATTATTCAATACTTCTAGGGCCAGTTCATTTATAAACAATGAGAATAACATGGGGCTGCACACATCGCCCTGTTTCACACCAGCAGTACAGTTAATATATTCAGTCAGTTGAGAGCCACACCTAACCCTACATTTAACGTTATCATACATGCTCCTAATACACTTGTACAGTTTACCTCTTACACCATTTTTTATCAAGACTGGCCAAAGCAAATTTCTATTTATAGAATGTTGAGAATGTTTAATGTTGAGAGAGAGAGAGAGAGAGAGAGAAGAGAGAGAGAGGGAGAGAGAGAGAGAGAGAGGGAGAGAGAGAGAGAGAGCGAGAGAGAGAGAGAGAGAGAGAGACGACAGACAGACAGACAGACAGACAGACAGACAGAGACAGAGACAGAGACAGAGAGACTGAGACAGAAACAGAGTTCACTCACACACACATGAACACATAGCATACTCGCTGTAGATATAAGAACGAGGGTGTATACTAATCCTTCGCAGAATCTCAAGACAAACGAGAAATTGTTGCTTTGTTACTTACGTATGTAACTATGTTTTGACGATGTGACAAATTTCGTTCACCAAATGTGGTCTTCGATTGTTTTTTTTTTGTTTTTTTTTTATACCTTCGTACAATTTATTTTAATGGCAAATGAACTTTTTCCTTGTTTGAAAATGTGTTTTATTTGTGTACTTCTGCTTGTCAAGAGAAATAATGACATTCGCAGATATCATTCTTCTTTTAAAAAGTAGTGATCTTGTATTACTACAATGTAACAAGAATGAGTAACTTCAGAATATCCTCTTTAAACTGTCAGAGGTTAGGGAACTTTCGGAAAAGAAGGGACGTGTTCCAGTCTCTTATGCAAAAATAGTATTTAGTTTTTTTTAACCCGTAGTGTGCCTTTAAGCCGTCAGCTGACGCCGCATTAAAAATGCTTTCCCAGTGCCTATGGGCCGTCCACTGACGTCATGCATTTTTCTTGAATTTTCATTCGTTACTATTTCTATCAACGGACTTAAATAGAGTGTGCGTAGTAAGCCTTATATGTCTGTAGTATTAAAATGATATGTAAATGACCACACGTGAGGGGAAAGCCCATTTATTCTCATCACTGACTGGATGACCAGCCAGCACTTCGTCTCGCTTGCAAAGATGGCGGCGCAACCTTCGACAAGCGCAGCGACCAAATCAACGTATTTACACAGCTGAGCAGGCTCTGCTAATGATTTTTGACAAAGACAATAATCTTTTATTCAACGACTCACTCGAGCATGAAGGTGAGATGATGATAGTGATGGAATTGCCAACCGTATTCGTCAGTTATTGTGTCGGGCTGTGTGACCTCAATGTGTGTTCAGCTGACTGGTTTGCCAGCGTCGAACGAGCTCGCCTAGTGTGTACTCTGCACTGCGTGCCAGTGGTCAGTGACGTGGTAGTCAGCGTGAGAGGGGAGCGCGGCCTGCTCGCGGCGCGGCACGGGGCAGAGGGAAAGGTAGGGAAGAGGAGCAGTGAAAGAGAGGGTTGAAGTCCAGCAAGGGGGCGTGGTGGGGAAAGGGGGGCGTGGTCGTGGACTGACCTGTCTGCATAGAGTGTGAGCGTCTTGATAGACTTCTAAACTGTTTTACTTTCATTTACAGGTGTAGTGTGACAATACAAACTTTATTTTCAACTTTTTTGCTTTGTGTTCTTGTTTGGATGTGAAGATGTAGTGGTAAATACATATGCTTTTGATCGTGCAAAAAACTCTATCCAAATCTAATTGTCTAAATACTTTTTTATTATCAAAATTAAAACAAAAGAAGCCCAGATTCAAAATCTTCATTCAATTTCCTTCACAAATCATATATATTTCATTGTTATATCTTTTGTAGTTTCTGAGCTAGAATTTTTTGTTAATTATTACCCCCAAATCATTAGATTTCCCTGGCACTGGGAAAGCCTTTGTTTGTAACATTTTCAAGCAGCGAACGGGTATACAGGATACACATTTTACAAAAAAATGTATAGAAAAACAAGTAAGAGCAGAATGGGGCTATTGTGCGTGTTTGCATCTAATAATTCGAGATCAAGAGGAGTTGCTATTTTGCTGAATGATGGTTTTGATTTCAAAATAAAAGAAAGTGGTTGCAGATAGACGAGAAGAGATATCTATAGACCAAACTACGATAATTCCACTTTTTTTTTTTAGGAAATTCAAACAAAAATGAAAGAGACTGTCATTTCCAGCATTGTAATTGGCGGGGACTGGAATTTGGTGATGAATGCTAGTCTGGACTATTATAATCATAAATGTATCAATAATGCAAAAGCCAGACGAACGGTTTTAGGTATAATCACCAAACTAGAATTGGTACATATTTGGGGAGAATTAAATCCTGAAATTGTAAGATACACCTGGAGAAGACCCAATCCTATACAGCAAAGTCAATTAGATTTCTTTTTAATATCAGACACTCTTACTGGTAATATTAGAGACGCAGAAATCCTTTGGGGATGCAGGAATGACCATTCTTTAATCACACTAAGCATGGGTTTGAACCAGCCGCCATTGCGAAGTGGATTAGCGTCGCGGACTCCCGACTGGGAGGTCGTAGGTTCGATTCCCAACAGAGTCAAGTGGGATTTGTCTGTTCCGACCGGCTCCTACCTAGTGTTCAGTTTGCTACGGACTCAATTGGGAAGACTGGGACCCCACACTCAAGTTGCTCAAATTTCCTGACCAACACTGCGGGTGTCTGTACCTCTCGGACATGGTTGACGCCAGGATATATTATGAAAGAAAGCGTAGAGTACAGCCCTGACGTGCAGTTTCAGACTGGAATGGAAATCCGTAGCATCATCTGAATCATCCTCATTCTCATCGATCAGCATAAAAATGTCTCAAATTCTTTGGCCCTACATGCCCTGCTTTCATGTGTACCTCAGTTTCGATGTCTTCTCCACGTCTGTGGCCTCTGTTTAGTTCCGTCAGGGAGACCGGTACCGGCGAGTTCCTAGGGGTTATCGTTGGACGGACGTGGTGGCGCCCTCCGGAAGGAGAGCTCACTCACGCCGGCTCCTTGACTAAGCAATTATTGTTGGCAGTAGGGGCTTAGTAGGTGGTGTCCTGCGTATGTTGGATCAGTTCAGGCGTCACTGAACACCACCAAAGTGACTCGCAGTAGTGCAGTGTCTCCTCCAGTGTGTTGCCTCTTGACGACTTGACATTGACTGCTCTCTGTGGATTGCCGGTGCTGGAGCTGTGGTGGGATTGACTGGGCTGTGACTGTGGACTGGGTTCGGATTGAGCGGCATGGGTGCAATGCCACTGAGGTGGCACAGAAGATGGGACAGAAAAACAAGCATAGGATTGAATATCTCGCAGGGGAAAAAAAAAAAGAAAATAAAAATTAAAAAAATCTGGAAATTTAATGCCTCCCTACTTAAGGATGTCAATTACGTGTGTTTGGTGAAACAAACTATTTGTAATGTCAAGGAACAATATGCAGCGTCACCGTACGACAGGCAGATTTTAAGCGAAAAGAGGAAATACAAGTTACAATGGGTGATAGTTTATTTCAAGAAGTTCTGATGATGGAAATTTAAAAAATGCATTTAGTATTAAAAAGAAAAAAAGAATAAACGAACGCAGAAAACTGCTTAGAAAAAAATACAAGACCTAGAAAGGGACAGACCCTCCCATGCTAATGCTATAAATCAAAGAAAAAAAAGAGAAGCTTGCACATTTACGAAAAACAAAAGTAGATGGAAACATTCTTAGATCCAAAAGAAGATGGGCTTCACAGGGTAAAAAAAATAACCAAGTATCTTTGTTATCTAGAAAACAAAAGACATGTTGTTCGCAAAAAATGTTGAAATTAGTGACAGATCAAGGACATGTGTTGTCAGAAACAGATGAAATGCTAGAAGTGACCAGACCATACTACAAGCATTTGTATAAAAAAAGAGACGTAATGAATATCAACATCAGCATGTACAGGTTAAATCTACCACAGCTAAATAAAGACGAATCATAACAATTAGAAGAACTGATTACTATCCAAGAAGCTTCAGAAGCCCTGAAGAATATGCAGAATATCAAAAGCCCTGGAACAGATGGAATGACAATCAATTTCTATCAGTTTTTTTTGGACACAATTAGGAGAGTTTGTAATCAGATCTTTAAACAAAGGTTTCATAAACAGATATCGGTATGTCAAAGATAAAGAATAATCACGTGTCTACCAAAAGCAGACAAACCAAGAGAGTTTTTAAGAAACTGGAAAACAATTTAATTGTTAAATATTTTTTTACAAAATAGGCGCCACATGTATTTCTAATATAATTAAGACTGTTCTACCTCATTTGATTAATGAAGATCAGACAGGTTTTATCCCTGGAAGATATATTTGGATAAAATATAATGAACAATTTATGACAATGTTTTACCCTGAAAAACAATCTCTACCTGGGTAACTAGTATCCATCGAGTTTGAGAAAGCTTTTGATTCGAATAAACTGGTCATGCATGAATAAGGTAATTAAAGTTTGTTTTGATTTGAGGAAAATATATGCTGCTGGATTTCAGCATTCTATAAAAACATGATTTTTTTTGTGATTGTGAAGTATCTCAGGGGTTTGTAATAAAAAGGAGGTGCCGTCAAGGCGATTCTATTTCAGCATATGTATTTGTTTTGTGTGCAGAAATTTTAGCACCAAAATCATGGAAGACGAGAGAATAAAGACCATTAAAATACTCGATACTGTTTTCAAAATTAGCCAGTTTGCAGATGATACAATATTTACATTAGAAGGAGATAGAATATCATAAAAAAGTTGTTTGAGACTCTAACAGAGTTGAAGCTTTTTCAGGACTTAAATTGAATTATAAAAAAACAAACAAAACAAAACAAAAACTGTAAATGTATGGTTGGAAAGACTGAAGAAGTCAAAATGTCAGTATCTGCCTGAAAGCAAGATGAAATGGAACCTACCAAAATACAAAATTTGAGGTATTTGGTTCACAGACAATCTCTCTCCTCTCTCTCTCTCTCTCTCTCTCTCTCTCTCTCTATATATATATATATATATATATATATATATATAAATAAATATATATATATATATATATATATATATATATATCACGAACAATAGAAAAATGTCCTTAAAAATCTGAAAGAGCTCAACCGTCTAGGGACCATCTTTCAAGCATCACTAGCAAATGAAATAAAACAAATCCAAAATGATAAAAAGATATTCGTAAAGGCTGATAAAACTAGCAATTTCTACAAAATGGAATTAAATGAATACTCCCAACTCCTAAACAAAAATATCCAGAAAAATTACAAGAAAGCTGATAAAACCACACATAGCAACATCCGCAAAAAAGAAAAAGAACTTGCACACCGCATGGAGTTAAGCGACAGAGTAGAGGCAACAGCAACAAAAGAAGCATTCATAACACTTAAAGACCACAAGCCTAACTTCCAAAACAGCCCAACATGTAGACTAATAAACCCATCTAAATCCGAACTGGGCAAAATAAGCAAGAGGATTCTGGAAAAGGTTATAGAAGATGTAAAATCAAACACCGAATACAACCTTTGGAAAAACAGCTATGAAGTTATCCAATGGTTTAAGAAACTCAACAAACAGAGAAACATAGTGTTTATTACATTTGACATAGTAGACTTCTACCCATCCATAGATGAAGAACTACTCACCAAAGCTTTGAAATTTGCCAACAAACACACAAAAGTAACAGAGTCAGAAATGGAGATTATTTTCCACACCAAGAAAACCCTACTCAACAGCAGAAATGAAACTTGGATTAAAAAAAACGAGCAAAAATTCCACATTTGATGTAACCATGGGATCGTATGATGGTGCCGAAAAATGTGAACTATCGGACTATTCATGCTATCCAACATCAAAAAACAACTTGGAAAACAGGTCGGTTTGTACAGAGATGACGGCCTCGCTGCATTAAACAATAATCCAAGAACTATTAAAAACAAGAAAAAAGAATTATGTAAAATCTTCAAAAACCACAACTTAAAAATCACAATAGAAGCAAACAAAAAAGTAGTGAATTACCTAGACATAACATTAGACCTCAACGACCACGTGTACATACCATACAAAAAACCCAATGACACACCAATCTACGTAAATATCAAAAGCAACCACCCACCATCTATACTAAAAACAATACCCAGTGGTATAAACAAGAGACTATCCAACCTGTCATGCAATGAAAAAGTATTCAATGATGCAGCAACAGAATACCAAGAAGCATGACAAAAAGTGGTTATGATTACAAACTACAATACAGCCCAGACAATAACACAAACAGAAATAAGGAAAACAGGAAAAGGAAGATCATATGGTACAACCCCCCCCCCCCCCCCCCCCCCGCCCCATACGATGGACAAGTAAAAACAAATGTAGGAAAAGACTTCTTTAAAATCTTGGCAACATCATTCCCAAAAGAACACAAACTGTTCAAAATATTCAACAAAAATACCATTAAACTACCATACTCATGTATGCCCAACCTTAAAAACATAATTGACTCATCTAACAAAATTAAAAGCAATACAACAGAGAAGGGTGCCGAAAGGACATCTTGCAACTGCACTAAAAAAGAACAGTGCCCCCTAAGCAACAAATGCCTTCACAGCAATATTGTATACCAAGCTACGGTAACATCAGAAAATGAAAAAGAAACATATATAGGGATCACTGAAAACACTTTCAAAACCAGACACGCAAACCATAAACAGTCATTCAAAAAAGAAAAATACAAAAACCAAACAGACTGAGTAAATACATTTGGAGACTCAAAGATAAAAAATAGACTACAGCATATCATGAAAAATCATAAAAACAGCAACATCATACAACAATATTTTAAAAAAGTGCAGTCTATGCTCCACTGAAAAATGGTTAATATTATGTAAACCACACCTAGCAACTTTGAACACAAAAGTAGAAATAGTAAACAATTGCAGGCACAAATGGAAATCTTTGTTAGCGCACTCCACCTGAACAGACCCCAGCAAGAACCACAGACCACACGTGCAGCGACTCACACATGCAGAAACGGAAACAGGTCCCGCACGCTATAAAAGACAGATAGCGTGCCCCAAAAGAATATCCTGACGAGAGCAAGAGGCTCGAAACAAACTTGTTGATTTTAACTCTTCATTTTAAAAATATTTTTAACAAACAACTATATATATATATAATATATATATATATATATATATATATATATATATTATATATATATATATATATATATATATATATATATATAAAATAAACTAATAAATTCCAAGGATAAATACCGAGCACCATTCCAGCAACTTACAGAGCAGCTTGGTGTTGCAATGACTGCAAGAAATATTCAATTATAAACACAGCTTGCTCTTATGTCTTAGATTGAAGAATTAATAGGGGGAGATAAGTATTCATATCTGCAGTGGTAGATAATTCTGCCTAACTAACAGTATGTGCTTGAGTGGGTGAATGGGGAAAAAAATGAAATAAATGCTTCTCAAAATGAGCTTTCCAAGAACTGGCGCTCAGCACTTGTGTCTTAAGAGGTTATCTTTTTATATTTTCTACTTTTCATAAGGAAATGTAGCTTGTTTTGCTC
>CM065722.1:80840497-80885497 GCA_033310375.1 Conus canariensis | reverse complement strand
AACACAACCACACTTCATACAATATTACATGCCGCACATCATCCGTTTTTATCTTATCAACTGCTAAGCTACTCGCCTTAAACTTTACCTTTCCCTTCTTTTTGCTTACTAAAATTCATAACTGGGTTGCCTCCCCACAACCTAAAATATCTGTCTCCAACCCCGTTCTGTCACAAATACATACATCCCTGCACGTGTGACGACTGTCACTTTCTTACAAAACTTCTAACCATATGGACTCACTGTCCTGTACCAAATGCGTACGCCACCGATACAGTCTGCACGCGCACGACACCCGCATCGAGAACCCTAACTCGTAACGAAAGTGACAAGACACCAATATAAGTTGAATAGTCACGACCGTACTCCAGTATAAACCACTCGACCATAAATTGGCCTTAGCCCTACTACACAGTTAACCGATTCCAATGCTGTGCAGGTCGACTCTGAAATCGTTAATCAATTTCAACGAACTCCTACTATTTACAATTGAGATTGAGCACAATCATCAAACCCCTCTATGATTCACGCAGACACATCTGCACCTGACTCATATTATGATCCTCAACAAAATGCAACCTCGTACTACCCTCTTATTGAACCCACTGACATTACCATGAACTAACCACAAACAATATCTACATCACTGTCCATCAACGGTCATTATATTGAACCCACATTGTCTAGCCAAACTGTCCTGAGAAAATCCAACTCAGGAACCACTATGTACATTACTTACAAAAATATACAGGAAAGAGGTGACAACACAAACCGGCTGGATACAAATTTCAATCACGGAACCAAGACAACATCATACTAGACAACCAGTATACGCAACGAACACCATACAACTAATCGCAACATGAGACAACTACAGTTCAACTCGCCATAATACAAGACAACACAACGAACTACAACACAACGAACCTAACAGATCACCAACCTGGACATACAGACGATCAACCACACCAGTTCTGCAACTGGCTGACAGTGGCTGCAACAAGGACGACACCGACTCAACACAGGCCAAGGGCACCCAACCCCGACGAGGACCTGGCACTAACTATGACTCGAAGTCACTCTTCAAAACTAACGGCGCTGCCGCCGCACCTACAAGGAGTACGTCCACTCCGACGAACACCAGGGACCGAAGTGAAGCTACCCCAACGCATTCCGCCCTGGTCGGAATCAAGCGAACTCTACTCACCACACAAAACAACGATTGGTCAGAGCAGTGTATCCCTCCGCAGAGCTGA
The DNA here is from genome assembly GCA_033310375.1 of Conus canariensis. Classification (NCBI taxonomy): domain Eukaryota; kingdom Metazoa; phylum Mollusca; class Gastropoda; order Neogastropoda; family Conidae; genus Conus; species Conus canariensis. The sequence goes on along the minus strand of CM065722.1, from coordinate 80,884,241 downwards.
CACACCTGACCAACGCACTAGTTGTTGCTCGTGCAACAACACGACAATTTACCACAACAACTCACAGACTTGACAACACAACAACAGCCGATATCCTGCCCCGCCTTCTCTGGTGTAGAACCAAAGTAACAAAAGGGTAACAATCGGGAACGAAACCAACCTCCCGCTTCCATTCCATTCCTTCAATAAGTGAAGACTGGAATGAAAGAATATTGTATGTCCTATTTCACCTGCCCCCCTACCTAGCCTAACCTTACTACCTAGCCCTGAGGAACTTAACCTAACTCTAGCTAACTAAACCCCAACCTCACATACGCGCGAGCGCGCGCACACGCTCTCTATCTTGAACCACCACTACTCTTAAACACATGGACATACTGATTTAGTACCGCCGATCGGTGACACACCCCCCTGCCTAAGTTTTAACTACAGGTTAAAACAAACAACAACTTCTCACTCGATCGGCGTTTTAGCCACACCCTACCTATGAGAATCCAATTCCCCTTCACTCATTCTGTCCTACTGTTACTTTTGATGCACACCAAAACTTCCATCACAACAGCATCAACTTTTAAATACATCAACAATCACAGTTTACATTAATCAACCTGGTCTAACGCTGCCACATATGACCTTAATGCAGGCACTTACAGGCAGCCGTTACACTACGCACTACATATAAACTTCATAACTGACGCTGCTCTGGCTATGCACGACCGCTGTGTAACACGTGCTACAAATACCACACCCTCAGTAACACTTGCTACGTCATTCTCTTCCCATGACACATGCATAGCTTCAATAATGACAACCTCCCACGACACAGGTTAATGGAACTTACAGGCGCTCTCTCTCTCTCTCTCTCTCTCTCTCTCTCTCTCTCTCTCTCTCTCTCTCTCTCTCTCTCTTCCTCTACGGCAAGCGACTCAAGAAGTCTGCCGCCACATTGTCCTTTCCAGACACTGCCTGCACCGTAAACTGGTATGGCTGCAGCTGCAGTGCCCACCTTGTGATTCTCCCACTAACAGACTTCATCTTTTCTAAGTATTGGAGTGGGGAATGATCTGTCTGGACAATAAAGGGAGTCCCATACAAATACACCTGGAACTTTTGTATTCCCCACACCACTGCCAGACACTCCTTCTCTACTATAGGGTAATTCTGCTCTGCAGGGCTTAATTTTCTACTGGCACATGCTACAGGGCGCATCTCTTCAGGGTACTGCTGACACAGTATAGCTCCCACTCCCATTTCTGATGCGTCAGTCTGGAGCACAAATGTCAAACCTGGTACCGGCAAATTACAGACGGGAGGTTGGCAGAAATGCTGCTTCAGAGCTTGGAACGCACGTTCGCACTCGTCGTCCCATTTCACCTGCCTGGTTGTTCCCTTAGTGAGATCAGTAAGGGGCTTGGCAATGTCAGCAAACCGGGGCACAAATTTCCTGTAGTACCCCACTAATCCCAGGAATCCCCGCACTTGTCGTTTGGTCTCAGGCCTAGGCGCATCCAAAATGCGGATCATTTTATCCTGCTCAGGCCATATCTTCCCTGCACCTATCCTGTGCCCTAAGTAGGTGATTTCCCTTCCTCCCAGCTCACACTTTGAAGGCCGGGCTGACAAAGAACATTCCTTGAGTCTCTGGAAAACACGCCTGAGAACCTCTATATGGCTGTCCTGATCAACTGTGGCCACCAGGATGTCATCAATGAAATTATCGACATCTGGGCTCTCAAGTGGCTGCAATAGCTTTCTCATCATGCGCGTGAACACTGCCCCTGAGGTACACAGTCCAAATGGCATAACCTTCCACTGGAATTGTCCTTCCGGTGTAGCAAAAGCAGTCTTCGCGCGGTCCTCTCTACTCATCGGGATCTGCCAATACCCCTTAGCGAGGTCGATCTTACTGAACACCTTCTTCTCTCCAAGCTTGGCGAACAGGTACTCGATATCCGGCATGGGTTCAGCATCGAACTGTACGATGCGATTCAACCTCCTGAAGTCCACACAAAACCTGATCTTCCCATCCTTCTTCTTAACTAGTACGATGGGTGAGCAGTATGGCGACGTCGATGGCTCAATCGCACCCATCCTGATCATGGCTTTGACCTCCTCCCTAACTGTCTCTCGTTGCGCAAAAGGCACTGGGTATGGCTTCGACCTGATAGGGATGTCTGACGTCAACTTGATGCCGCACGTTTCTAGGTTTGTGCATGAGGGCACATCAGTCAGTACTTCCTTGAATTCGGCCACTAACTCGTGCAACTTCCTAGTAAAGTGCTGGTCTTCAGTAAGTACTACCACATCTTTAGGGCCTTCTGTGGCCTCCAAGGGAATGGTAGGAATGTCCTTGCTCATCAAGGGAGTTACTGTTTCCTCTTCAGGCTCCTCCGGCACAACAACCGCAGCTACCGAGGCTGTTGGATCTGCAGCGCGCTCGATGAATGACTTTAGTAGGTTTGCGTGGAAAATCTTCGTCTTTCCCCCTACTGCTATGCGGTAATCTGCTTCACCCACTCTTTCTAGTACTGTATAGGGACCCCTCCATGCCAGTTCCAATTTGTTCTGCTTGGTCGGCCGAAGTACTAGTACTCTGGACCCCACAGCTATCTTCCTGGGTTTCGCCCTCAAGTCAAAATGTCGCTTGTACCTATACGCTGCCCTTGCCAAGTTCTCCCTTGCCAGCTCGCATGACTCAGCTATCTTGTTCCTCAAGTTGACGACGTATTCTGCCGCTGTACGGAGCTCTTGCCTTTCCGGTTGTAACCACAGATCTCTCAATATCTGCATCGGCCCGCGCACCTGGCGTCCATATAGCAGCTCAAAAGGCGAAAAACCGGTACTCTCTTGTGGGACCTCTCGGTACGCAAACAGCAGTGCTGGTATCCACCGATCCCAATCACCTGGTTTCTCCTGACATAGTCTGCGCAGCATCCGCTTCAGAGTACCGTTGAAGCGTTCCACCAATCCATTGCACTGCGCATGGTATGGTGTGGTAGTCAGACCCCGAATGGCTACTAGTCGGTAGACCTCCTGCATGATCTGACCAGTAAACTGGGTTCCTCTGTCAGTCAGTACCGACCCAGGGACTCCCGTTCGTGTCCACATGTTGAACGCTGCCTCTGCCACCGACTCACTCGTGATCTGGCGAAGAGGGACTGCTTCCGGATATCTTGTTGCAAAGTCGACCGTCACCAACACGTATCTGTACCCATTCTGGGATGCTGGAACGATGGGACCAATGATGTCCATCCCAACCCGCTCGAACGGCTCACGCATCAGTGGCATCCTCACGAGGGGAACTCTTGAGACTCTTCCCTTGTCCACAGTACGCTGACACTGGAAGCATGACTGGCAGTACCGACGAATGTCAGCATGCATGCCTGGCCAATAAAAATGGCGACCAACTCGCTCCTTGGTTCGGGTGGTACCTAAATGACCAGACATGGGTACGTCGTGGGCTAGCTTCATCACCGTGGTCCGTAGTTCAGCTGGGACGCAGATCTGACTCGCTACGTCCTTGGGACCCTTAAACCGCCGGACCAGTACACCAGACTTCCGAGCGTACTCGACCCGTCCAAACTTGGTGTGGAAGTGCGTCCCTGCTTCACACGCACTCCGAGCCTTCCTCAAGGTTTCATCCTGGTCCTGCAACTGAATTAACTGCTGGGTAGAGGTGTTCAGAACGCATTCCTCGACGGGCAGTGGTACAGGTTCTTGCTGCTCCCTGGCTCTCTGCGCGCGTGTCTGCACTGCCCCTACCAGCGCCGGGTCTGCGTATACAGGCACACGTGTCCAACCGGGATCTCCTACTCTCTTTGCGAAGTTTCCGATCAGGACTTCCTGCACAGGGCTATTCATGACCAAAACCTCCAACTTCCCCGCGATGAATGGTGACTTCAACTCTACTACCGCCACAGGTAACACAGACCTACATCTGGATTCAGCCAACACTACTGGGACTGTCTCTCCTGTGTACGCATCTGCTGGTACTAACCACTTGGCCACTACGGTGTGTCCGGCACCAGTGTCCCGTAATCCATTGGCCGGAGACCCGTTAACTTCTACAATGCACGCAGGCTCGTACCGCTGCTCAGCGCATGGGCGACACAACGTAGGGACTACTCGAGCTTGGGGCTGGTCACAACAATGAACAGCTCCAACAGAATGGGGCTCAGGGCATTTCCTAGCGATGTGGCCTGGCTTCTTGCAGTTGAAACAAACTATGGTCGATCTAGGCCCTTCTGATCTCCTGTTCAGCTGCTGTAGTGCACCATCACTCTGTTGGGATCTCTGTGTGGGCTGGCTCCCTACTGTTTCGCGCCTATTACCCAGGTTGGGCTGGTTAACTGTTCGGTCTTGCCTCGCCTTCCTCCCCAGTCTTTTGGCCTCTGCCAAAACAGTAGCTTCCGTTGCAAGTTGTTCCACAGTTTTCGGGCATGTCTTCCGCACCTCAGTTGTGAACTCTGGAGACAATAGCTGATAAAACTGTTCCTGGAACAGCAGATCCTTTACGTCCTCTGCCACACTCTCATCCTTGCCCGCTGCCGCACACCAGAGGGAAAACCACCGCTTCATCCTTCCCAGCATCTGGCCGAAAGTCTCAGCAGCGTCCTTCTTGATGCTCCTGAACTTTTCCCGGTAGGCCTCAGCATCTAGCCTGAAGTGGCTTAACAGGGCGCCCTTTATCTGATCATAGTCGCCTAACTCATCCGCACTTAACCGCATCACCGCTTCTCTAGCCTTTCCTCTCAGCAGAGACATCAGACGTGTGGGCCATGAGGTCTTGCTCCACTTGCACATCTGGGCTACACGCTCAAATTGGGCGATGAAAGCGTCCACGTCGTCGTTCTCTCCTAACGGCTCAAGGTGGACATGCTTCGTTTCCTCCACCTCAATCAAGCGTTTCCTATGCGCTGCTTCATCTAAGGCCTGTCTCTCTTGTATGATTAGCTCTCGCTCTCTTGCCTCTAACTCGGCTTCATCCCTTCGTCTCTTGAGATCTAACTCGGCTTGCCGTGCTTGAGCTTCTATTTCCCTTATTGCCCTTTCTTCCTCCATCTTCTTCCTCTGCAGTTCCAGTTCCAGCTGTCTCGCTGCTTTCTCATCTTCGATCTTCTTCTGCTTCACCTCTAGTTCCCTCTGCCTAGCAGCTTTCTCCTCTTCTATCTTCTTCTGCTTCATCTCTAGTTCCCTCTGCCTAGCAGCTTTCTCCTCTTCTATCTTCCTCTGCTGCATCTCTAGCTCCCTCTGCCTAGCAGCTTCCTCCTCTTCTATCTTCCTCTGCTGCATATCTAGCTCCCTCTGCCTAGCAGCTTTCTCCTCTTCATCCCTCATCTTCTGCCTCACTTTCTCCTCCATCCGGAGCTCCAATTCTGCTTCTCTCGCCGTCTTCTCATCCTCATTACGTACTGAGTCTGTGACGAACTTGGCGAGGTCTCCCCCAGCTAAACCCATCGCCGCTCCCAACTTGGCAAACTTTGCATAAGCCCCCGTCCCCTGTTCTTGATCCACCCCCGCTCCCTGGTCACTAACCTTAGGTTTGGTATCCGCCGTAGGGGCCTGTGGATCCATGACACTATCGGGGTCGTACTGCGGATGGGCTCGGGTGTGTTTAGACATAGGGTACCCCTACCACCACAGAACTAGCAACGGACAGTATGCGATCTGAGCGCAACTGGAGGTTCCTGACTACGCACTAGCCCCTGAAGCAACTCAGCACAAGTACACAATACTCTCAATGTGTCACGCACCAAGCATAACTCCACCCACACTTGTGTACCTCATACATATACCCACATGGGCTCCAACCCATACAATACTACCAATGCACTGTCTGGTCACGGACTGAACCACGTGACACCGTGTGTCCACTGTCCACTGTGCATGCGCACCAGTTACCCACAGTCACAGGCCTCACTGTCTCTGGTAGGCCGCACCCACACGATCACAGTGCACTTGCACCCCTCAAGTCCAGGTGCACTCACAGCATACCCTATGCCACAACACTGCGCACCCTCGTGCTTCCCACACACAGTCACCTGGGCTTACACTGCCCTTAATCCCCACAGGATATCCGAGCACACAGTGTCCACAGTCACGGGCCGGGTACCACTCTACCTACTCACTGGGGTATACCACATGTAAGGGACACAAAAGACACCTGGTACCCTCCGGCACCTCACCTACACTGTACGGTGTAATCACTCACACTTCCAACAACCACTCAATGTTTATTGACCATTCATCCCTCACTCACACGGTAGCGCCAACCCAATCACACCAACACAAGTGCCCTGCCCAATGCCAATGGAAACCTGCCTGAAGTGAACAGGGACACTACGTACCACCTCCCAGGGTACTGGTACGCTCCCACCAACCACCCACTTACATTTCACACAACGTACACACCGGACACAACACCCCCTACCTCCCTTCTAGCTACCTATCACCTACCCAGAACCACCTAAGTACCCCGCATCTCCACCAAAGTGTCACGGTCGCTAAGCCGGACGACCCTACCACCCCTACCCACGCCTATCACACACTAGGTCAGACAACACAGCACACTAACACAGTTTTACAATCACGCACGCTTCTTTATTTCACACACACTCCATGGCGCCACCACTCACGCACATCCACAACTGCACACAAGTATCCCAATTCCCGCTGACTCACCCTACTCTACTATAAAGACCTGGAAGACCCTAACCTAACCTAAAACACCAGTTGCGGTATATCACTGTGACCTGGGGACACAGCGATAGCCCGCACACGTGGTGACTAACTACTAGGGACAAGGATTTACCAAAGGGACTCTAATCTCTTAACGACTGCTACCACCCACACCTCTCCCCAGGACTCACCCTTCTCTTTTAACCCGGGACCACTACCAAACTGGTCGCTGCGTCCCTAAGGGAGGCAACGACAAGTACCCTACACTGTGCCGGCCACTACGTCCTAAACGGAGGCAGTAGCTAACACCCCTAACCCTACTGCCTAACGCTACACCCCTTCTATCACAAACATGGGACAACCCATCCCGGCCCGGAAAGCTCCAGTCCTCGGCGCTGTACGTGGCCCCTCACAGGCTGACACCTCCCCGGAAGACTCTGCACCCCGGCGCTGACCGTGGCTCCTCCGCGGGCCGACACCCTCCCCGAAGACTCTGCACCCCGGCGCTGACCGTGGCCTCCCGCAGTCTGACTCCTCCCCGCGATGGGCACGACACCCAACGCACACACACCAGACGCCCTCTCGACGGGTCCGGGGCTCGTAGGACGCCTCCTCCTCTGAAGGCCCCGCCGGACACCAAGGGTGGAAAAGGCCTGGTGCAGCGCCCTCCCACAGGACGCCTAAACAGGGACGAGGAACCAGTGCCGGAGAACTCCCGGAAGAGCACCGGTAGCTGGAGGAGAGCTGCCCCACAGAAGGCAGACGGCCTGGGTGGTCTCCCTCTCCCGGGGAAACAACAGGCACTGGAAAGCGCCGCTCACCTGCCGGCACGCGGCAGTACAGTAGAACTGCGGTGATCTGGCCCCAGCCTCAGGACGGAACAGGATACCTGCTGACACAACTGTAGGCCCCTACTGTAATGTTGCTACTACCCGAGTCATCAAGGCACATAGGCTACTTGGTAAAGCTTTAACTCTCCATCTCCCTTGCCTACTTCCCACTCGGGCATGAGAGTGACCCCTTGAATTTCGAACACATCCCCCAACCCATTACTCACTTTGGGGTTATCAGACCCATTTCCTGCCAACCCTTACAACAGCGGTAAAGCAATACTCTCCCTGAGCCAATCCACGCTATTACATATGAAATTATGAATCACACCCAATTCTCGGAGAAATAAACCAATCTAAGCGATCCAACACGGACTCCATGGGCCCCCTTAGGACATACTAAATAATCTAGGAAATGGCCAATTTCACAAGGAAATGTCTCCACACAATAACCAGTAGTAATACACATCTCTCAGAGGGAAAAAAAACAAAACAAAAAGAACTTATCAATTTTTAGCGGTTCACAGTTCCAGCATTTTCACACAAGAGAATCGGCTCGCAGCCACAATCCTTCACATTATTACCCCTCTTTGCACTGTCAATTATAACCATATATCAAAAACAACATGATTTGTTCGCCAAAATTTCCATCCAGCACCTCACTCTCATGTCATCTCTTGTCAGATAACCCAGTGGTTAATCCTTGTTATGCCAACACAACCACACTTCATACAATATTACATGCCGCACATCATCCGTTTTTATCTTATCAACTGCTAAGCTACTCGCCTTAAACTTTACCTTTCCCTTCTTTTTGCTTACTAAAATTCATAACTGGGTTGCCTCCCCACAACCTAAAATATCTGTCTCCAACCCCGTTCTGTCACAAATACATACATCCCTGCACGTGTGACGACTGTCACTTTCTTACAAAACTTCTAACCATATGGACTCACTGTCCTGTACCAAATGCGTACGCCACCGATACAGTCTGCACGCGCACGACACCCGCATCGAGAACCCTAACTCGTAACGAAAGTGACAAGACACCAATATAAGTTGAATAGTCACGACCGTACTCCAGTATAAACCACTCGACCATAAATTGGCCTTAGCCCTACTACACAGTTAACCGATTCCAATGCTGTGCAGGTCGACTCTGAAATCGTTAATCAATTTCAACGAACTCCTACTATTTACAATTGAGATTGAGCACAATCATCAAACCCCTCTATGATTCACGCAGACACATCTGCACCTGACTCATATTATGATCCTCAACAAAATGCAACCTCGTACTACCCTCTTATTGAACCCACTGACATTACCATGAACTAACCACAAACAATATCTACATCACTGTCCATCAACGGTCATTATATTGAACCCACATTGTCTAGCCAAACTGTCCTGAGAAAATCCAACTCAGGAACCACTATGTACATTACTTACAAAAATATACAGGAAAGAGGTGACAACACAAACCGGCTGGATACAAATTTCAATCACGGAACCAAGACAACATCATACTAGACAACCAGTATACGCAACGAACACCATACAACTAATCGCAACATGAGACAACTACAGTTCAACTCGCCATAATACAAGACAACACAACGAACTACAACACAACGAACCTAACAGATCACCAACCTGGACATACAGACGATCAACCACACCAGTTCTGCAACTGGCTGACAGTGGCTGCAACAAGGACGACACCGACTCAACACAGGCCAAGGGCACCCAACCCCGACGAGGACCTGGCACTAACTATGACTCGAAGTCACTCTTCAAAACTAACGGCGCTGCCGCCGCACCTACAAGGAGTACGTCCACTCCGACGAACACCAGGGACCGAAGTGAAGCTACCCCAACGCATTCCGCCCTGGTCGGAATCAAGCGAACTCTACTCACCACACAAAACAACGATTGGTCAGAGCAGTGTATCCCTCCGCAGAGCTGACACACCTGACCAACGCACTAGTTGTTGCTCGTGCAACAACACGACAATTTACCACAACAACTCACAGACTTGACAACACAACAACAGCCGATATCCTGCCCCGCCTTCTCTGGTGTAGAACCAAAGTAACAAAAGGGTAACAATCGGGAACGAAACCAACCTCCCGCTTCCATTCCATTCCTTCAATAAGTGAAGACTGGAATGAAAGAATATTGTATGTCCTATTTCACCTGCCCCCCTACCTAGCCTAACCTTACTACCTAGCCCTGAGGAACTTAACCTAACTCTAGCTAACTAAACCCCAACCTCACATACGCGCGAGCGCGCGCACACGCTCTCTATCTTGAACCACCACTACTCTTAAACACATGGACATACTGATTTAGTACCGCCGATCGGTGACAATATGATAGCAATAATCATGATAATGATAATACTAATGGTGTTATGATGATAAATAATAATGATGATACTACTACTACTACTACTACAACTACTAACAACAACAACAACAATAGTAATAATAATAATAATGATAATAATAATAATAATAACAACAATGAAAATAATAATGATAATAAGAATAATTATAAGAATAATAATACTAAGAACAACACTAATAATAGTAACGATGATGATATTAATGATGGTGATATATGGAGTAGTATAAGTATGCAAAATATGATAAAGGTAGTGGTGGTGGTGGTGGTGGTGGTGGTGGTGGTGGTAATGCTGGTAGAAGTTGGAGAGGGCAAGCATTAGGATGATAATTATGATTAAAAGAAATGGTATGTTAATCGTATGGTAATAACAATAATGATGATGATGCGATGAAATTGATGATGATGCGTCACGTTTGTGTATTTTGGGAGATAATGGAAAGTGGTTGTTTGGTGTCTTAACTTATGAAGACACTTTGGCGGTCTTTGGGAAGATATTCTATTCCCTGGTTGACTGTGGTTGTGATGAGTTTTGGCATTGTGGAGGGTGTATTGTGAGTGGCGTATAGAAATTGTTGACAAATAGTTGTCTATGTGCTTCTTTTCTGTACAGCTTTTGTCCCAGTCGCCACTTGTCTTCTGGTTATTATGTCAAGGTTTCGGAGACTTAAGAGCTTTTTTTGTTGGAGTTATGCACAAGGTTGGGTTTTCTTCTGATGATTGTTTTGTTTCCTTTTCTATTCTTTCAGCATCACTGGATTCGTCAAAAGGTGCTTGATGGAGGGTTGGGGCCTGGAAAAAAAAGGTTGCATAAGCTATCTGGTGGTGAAAACATGGGTACATTTTCAAGTGTAGCTATTGACTATAGTTTCCTGAAAAATGGCTTGGCATCAGTGTGATTTTGATGTCTGTTGGTGACAAGTTGAACGGGTATGAATTTGGTACCTTTTACTAAAAGTGATCTTTCATTGTCTGTGAGAATGTGGTTATCGGGGATGCAGCAAACAAGGCAGCGGTGTTGTTCAAAGTTAGCAGTAGTGTCTGTTGTGTGTGGTTGGGGTCAAGACTGGTTTAGGTTTATCCTGTGTTGGATGTGTGGCCAGGAGTGTTTTTCTTCTTTGATTTGGTTGCAGTGGTTGTGAATAAGTTGGATGTGTGTATAAAGGAGCCGAGGCTTAAGACAGTGGCTATGGGCACGATGATTACAGTTTGTTGTTTGAAATGTTGAAGACGACGGGAAAGATTCAAGGGACGAGTTGTGTGTTCTATATGGCAAGCATGAGTGCCCGACTAGCTTGATGTAGAATCTTCGTAGCGGCTGTGGTGAGAATGGGATTACTGAGTTTGGAAGAAGTGTAAAAGAGTGAGAAGCCACGGTGAGTGGTAAGTTGTTTGAGACACTTTTTGAGAAAGTTGAGATGCGATGCTGACCTAGTTTGTTGAAGTTGTGTTTTTGAATGGCCTAGCGCAACTGACTGAATGCTGATAATGGTCCCTTGAAAGATGGTGTGTGTGTGTGTGTGTGTGTGTGTGTGTGTGTGTGTGTGTGTGTGTGTGTGTGTGTGTGTGTCTGTGAGTGTCACTGCGTCGAGCCACTAAGATGGCACTCTGGTTTACATTGAGAAAGTTCAGCAGCTAGGACGTTGGTGAGCGATGCCTCCACCCTTTTGCTTCTACCAGGAACTAGAGCTGAAAAACCAGAGACGTAGACGTAGACGTAGACGTTTTTTTTTATTCGTAAAGGCCATAGCCCCTTCGAAGGAGGTAAATACATATCATACCGCGCAGGTCAACTCATTTAACTAGCTTAGCACATAATTTACGGTCTTAACATATCATTTCGCATTCTAAATGCCTTATACAAATACAAAGCGAACTGTTTAATTGTGTTTTCATTCAATGATGCCATTAACATAATCAGTGTGAAGAAACAAGGTTTTCTTAAGTACTTAGGTGGGATTAATTACTGTCGAACAGCTTGTAGTTTAGAACAAGTGAGAACAAAATTAATTTCATTTCCATCATCTTCGTAACAAAGTGGACATGTAAAATTACGATCATTCAAAGGCCTGTAATGGTTAGAATGTACACAGATATCCGATACACCAAACCTGAATTTTGTGACAATATATTTAATATGTCTGTTAATCTGCATTGATAAGTACCTTGGAATACAATCTGAGGGATTTAACAATCTGTAAATATCAAACCGGTGACTGTCTTCAACATGGGAATTCCATCTTTGCCAGTTACAATCGACTACCCTTTGCCGAAACACGCGAATAAAACTATGTATGTCATCTACACCCTGATTCTCCCACACAACACCAAAACCAAATTCGTACAGTTTCAACCTAACTTTAGTAGCCCAATTACTATTACCCCTAGCGTCAAGCTGTACTAACATTTTGTACGCTTTGTGAGGTAATCTTTCTGGGGGCATTCGAGTTATCTTTAGCCAGTAACGAATGCATCTAACCACCGAAAGTAAATGAATTGGATACCTGTTAGTCTCCCCATAGACCAGGTCATTTGGTGTTTGTAGTGAAACACTGAGAAACTTTTTTTAATGCGTACAAATGAATCTTTTCAATTTGTATAGAGGCAACTTCGAGGCCCCATAACTCAGCTTCGTACTGTACCATTGGTTGAATCTGAGAATCGAATAACAATACAAACAATGTCAGAGACTCATTATCGAGCATACGCAGTTTCTTTAGGATACAAAGTAAACATTGTTTAGCTCTGCTTATAAGATCATTGCAAGCAAATCTGAAACTTAAACGGGTTAAGAAATGTATGCCCAAGTATTTATAAGCATTCACCACTGGCATAGCAATTCCATTATACATCCATTTTTCCCGTGCAGCAAGATATCCACCTTTCCTAAACACTATAATATTACTTTTTGCCATGTTTACCTTCAACTGGAGAGATTCAGTAGCTCTTTCTAAACTATTTAACTGATTTTGCAGACCAACTATTGTTTCTGATATCAATACAACGTCATCAGCTAACAGGAGAATAAATATCTCCAAAGCATCATTTAAAAAGTGAGCTCCGTGCCTACCATTATGTATTACTTCTAAAGTTAATTCGTTAATAAATAGAGAAAAAAGAACGGGACTACACACATCCCCTTGTTTGACTCCCAATGTGCAGTTTATGTAGTCTGTTAGGGATGATCCGCATCTCACTCTCGCCTTCACAGAGTTATACATGCTCAAAATACATCTATATAATTTACCTCGGATTTCATGCTTCACCAGAATTAGCCATAATATACTTCTGTTGACAGAGTCAAACGCTTTTTCAAAATCAATAAAAGCTACATATAATTTTCGGTTTAGACAGAACTGTTTTTGAACAAAGGCCATCAAAGTAAACATGTGATCTATAGTTGAATAATTCCGTTTACATCCAGCTTGATATTCGGCTGTAATACTGTTCTCTTCGACCCATTCCTGAAGTCTTCTGTTAATGATAGCACTATATAATTTACTATTAATGTTACACAGCGAAATTCCTCTGTAGTTGTTTGGGTTGTTAGCGTCACCTTTTTATATAATGGGAGACCAATTGATTCAGCCCAACTTTCGGGAAACACACCTTTATCAAATAGAGTATTCATAAATTTTGCTAAAAAGTTCATCACCAAATCAGATTTACAAGCAGTTTTGATTATTTCACTAATGATCCCATCTGGGCCTGCAGCTTTTCGATTCCTCAATTTACGTAAGGCCAAAATGATTTCTTCTTTCGATATAGGGCGATTTATATTATTATAATTATCATCATCTTCATCACTTCCGTCTACCTGCCCTACACCACTATCAGTACTATAATTTCTTTCAAGCAGTTCCTTAAAATGATGGAACCAATTGTCCAAACTAATATCATTTTGAGGCTGGGTTCTTTTTTTCTGAATTTTCCGCATTGTTTCCCAAAACTCTTTCTGGCTACTAACAGAGGAAACTAATTTCTCTACCATTGTTCTGTTAAATACCTTTTGTTTTTTCTTCAAAAGATGTTTATAGTCGCGTCTGGCATTACAGTATTCAACATGATCAGAAAAACCAGAGAGAGAAAGAGAGACAGACAGTTGTACTACATAACCTGAGTCCACCCGTCCCTGATCTATGTCTCCGCCCTCATCACACTATCGTTGTCAACATCACTTTATCGTCTCACCATCGTCGCAAGCCATCACACTTTCCAGTGTTCACCCCTGTCCCATCCTTGTCCCTTAACGCCTTCAATCAGCATCTTCGTTGCCGACGACGTTCCTGTTGTGTCCACCTTTACCACCCTTCCTGCTATTCTCCTAGACATCCTATGTTCCTTTTGTACTTTCCCGCCACCAGTACGAGGTTCTCCCCAAATGTCAACACAACTGCAAACTGTTTCAAGGACACCTTGAAGACTTTCGCTTCGTGACTCTGATCTGTGTTGTTTGTAAGCTCTCTCTATAGAACATTTTGGATTCGTTATCCCAACTTTTTATTGTTTGGAAGCCCATTGAAGAACATTTGGGATTCAATACCCTTCATGCCCTATCGCGGTACCGAGACCGTTGTCATATATTAAATTAATGGAAAGTAACCGTGTGGGTCCCAGCATTATCTGCTGACAAATTGTCTGAAATAGATGCAAGGTCTAAGAAGTAAGGAACAGAAAACAGCACACACACACACACACACACACACACACACACACACACACACACACACACACACACACACACAAGATCACGTTAAACGAAAGGGGAAATAGTGAAAGGAAACATTATTTTAATTATACATATAGCAATAATAATTATGTTAATAATGTAAAGAACAACAACAACAATGATGATGGTAATAATAACAACAACAACAACAACAACAACAAAAAAATAATAATAATAATAACAATGATGATGATGATAATGATAATGATGATGACGATGATAGTGGAAGATAGATAGATAGATAGATAGATAGATAGATAGATAGATAGATAGATAGATAGATAAAACAAAAAATAAAATCATGATGATGATGATGATGATGATGATGATGATGCTACTGACTACTGCTGTTACCACCACCGCCACCGTCACCTCTACTAGTACTACTCCTGTTACTACTACTACAACTACTGCTGCTACTGCTCTTGCTGGATTCGGTGAGCGACATTCGTCGAGTGAGGACGCGGATCGCACGCTCTCTGTTCAGGCCGAATTTGTGAACTCTGTCGCTCGCAAACGCAGTTGTTTTCAGGTTTTGCGTTTACGCTTCGATTTCGATTTCGAGTTCCCTTCCGTCTACTGGAAACAATAATGGATTTTTTTTTCAACGGTTAATCCGGTATTTCTAAAATCTAAAGACATTCCCGACTACGAGAACCGTCCGTCCGTTCTAGAAATATGTTTGGCAGGTGAACGTGCAGCTGGTCAAGGCTCCATTCTCGGCGCACAGAACATACGTGGCCTTTGGCGCATTTATCCGGCCACGAAGGAGGCACGCACGGACATCCTGGTGAAGGGGACTGGATTGAGAGGAGCAATTCTTCAGGTTTCAAACACTAACCCTTTCATTCTCCGCAATGAGACAGGTGAGGAGAAACCTACAACAAAACTGTGGATCGACAATATTGTAATATCAGTTGCAGAATCGGAAATTGAACATTCCCTCACTAAACTCGGATGTGAATTAAGATCTGCGATAAAATGGAGAGAGCAAGGGATGCGGACCACAAGTTGACTCGTTTCTTAACGGGACGACGATTTGTTTTCATTACAGTCCCTCCCACTCCTCTCGATAAATTCATTAAAATTAACATATTCTCTGCAAAGCTTTATCACAAAGAACAAAAACAGGCAGAGAAAACTGTTGTGTGTTCCCGAAGTCTCAAACCTAACCACCATGCGTCTCAATGCTCAGGTGAGATTGTGTGTAAACAGTGCGACAAACCGGGACACAAACGAGGGGATGCAGTGTGTGATCTCGCAGATAAACAAACAGGAGATACACAACCACTGCCCAAACCAAGAAAACCAACAAAGAGGCCAAACATGACAGTAAGGTAACAGGACCCAGCACTAAGTCTGTTGGCAGGAACGACAGAAGCCGCCCCCTCACGCGTCAGGCTACGCTGGTCACCACCCTTGACCGCTCCCCCCGTCACAGGTCGAGCACCCCCACCAAACGGCGCCTGTCCGGACAGCACACCAGTCACAGGTCGAGCACCCCCACCAAACGGCGCCTGTCCGGACAGCACACCAGTCACAGGTCGAGCACCCCCACCAAACGGCGCCTGTCCGGACAGCACACCAGTCCAGAGCAGGGAGCGGGGAAGCAGAGACGACGAGGCCAGGAGTCCGACGACCCTGCGGATCCTGTTAAGGATGACACCGGCTCCCGTACGGTAACAGCGGCGCAGTGGCAATAGCGACTGTGTCACGATCACTTGGATTTGACAGTAAACGACCCTGATAATGATTACGGATTGCGATTTTGGACTGTGGTTTTTGCATAGCTATTTCAAGGTAACTGAAATATTAAAGGAAAAAAAAGACACACCTAATTTTGATTCAATGGATAGACTGCGTATAGTATCTCTAAATGTCAGAGGTCTAAAAATGTAATGAAAAGGAAGTATTTGTTCTCTTACTTTAGAAAACATCACTTTGATGTAATATGTATACAGGAAGCTCATGTAACGGATACAGATGTAGAAGCATGGGAAAGGCAGTGGGACGGGAACATTTTCTGTAATCCAGGTACTAATAGTAATAAGGTGGAAGTTATTTTGTCTCTAAAAATTTTCAGGGTGAGGTAAAGCCAATACTGGTACAAAACGGTATCTTACTTGTCACTGCTGTGAATGAGGTATACAATTTGTCAATAGCTAATGTGTATGCACCCAACAATACAAAAGAAAAGATAGCATATCTTTCAAAAACTAATTGAAACTTGCATTCCTGATTATGATAATCTATTGATTTTTGGTGATTTCAATTGTTCATTCAGCAGTGACCTGGACATAGTATCAGGAAATCCACACAAAAAATCTGAAACTGATGCCTTTAAACTGACAATAGATACGTTAGAATTAACTGATGCATGGAGACTGTATCATCCAAATGAAAAAGAGGCAACTTGGATGCGGTAAATCCATACATTGCACGTCGGTTAGACTATTGCTTTGTCTCCGAGAACGTTTTGAGTTTTTGTACTTCTTGTGAACACTTTACAGTTCCTAATTCCGACCATAAAGCTGTCGTTCTTGATCTTAATGAGAATACGTTTGTACGAGGTCCGGGGTATTGGAGGTTTAATAATAGTCACTTAAAAACAATATTTTTGTGCAAAAAATGAACGAGATTTTAGACTCATTTTTCTCAGAAAACAGGGACATGACCAACGAAGAGAAGTGGGAGTTGTGTAAAGTGGAAATACGGAATTTTTGTATTGAATTTGGAAAAAAAATTATCATGTCAGAAAAGAAACGAATCACTGAAACTTGGAACTCACTTGAAAGATCTAGAAAAAAAACAACTTGTAGACAATCCCGAAAATGAAATCATTTTGACAATTATATGAAAACCAAACAAAAACTAGAGATAATGCAAATTCATAAACTAAAGGCGCTCAGGTTCGAGCAAGAATCAGATGGATCAAGGAAGAGAGAAGAATTCTAAATACTTTTGCAGCCTGGAAAAGGCGCGAAGTAAAAATAAGATTATTACAAAACTGTGCAAAGAATCGGGGGAAATTCTCACAGATCAAAAATAAATTCTACATGAACAAGCCTCTTTTCATAAAAAAAAAGTTGAACAGTCAGATGACTGAAGTGGATGATGTAAAACGCGCAGCTGATACATTCATGGAAAATGAACCACTAAAACGCTTAAATGAAAATGAAGCCAGAGTATGCGAAGGCATGGTTACGCTTAGTGAGACAACTTCTGCTCTTAAAAAACTTGGAAAATGATTCGGCTCCAGGAAGCGACGGTCTGACAGTAGAATGTTTAGAATTCTTTTGGGGTAGGATTGGCAGTACTGTGACTAACTCCTTCATTGAATCATTTGATAAAGGTAAGCTCTCATTTACTCAAAGACAAGGCATTATAACTCTGATACATAAGGGGAAAGATTTAGAAAGAGATAAACTTAGTAACTGGAGACCAATAACCTTGACAAGTACAGACTATAAAATCTTTGCAAAGGTTCTGGCAGAAAGAGTAAGCAAAATAATACATAAATTGATAAATGAGGATCAAGTAGGATTATAAAAGGAAGAACTATAGCAACCGTTTTACGTGCCATTGATGATGTGATTAATTACCTGAATAAAACTGGTAAAGCTGGGTACTTACTGGCCTTGGACTACTCAAAAGCATTTGATTCCATTTAAAAACGTATCTTTTGCATGTATTTCAAATGTTTGGTTTTGGAACGGATTTCCAGAAATGGATACAGGTTTTGAACAACAGGAGCCAAAGCAGTGTCAACCATGGTGGATGGTTATCTGAACCATTTGATGTGGAATGTGGTATTAGGCAAGGCTGTCCGTTTTCACTTTTAGCCTTTGTATTAGCAGTAGAACTACTGGCTATTAAAGTAAGAAACAGTAACATAACTGGCATTAGGATGCCAAATAATTATTACGAACGAAGCCAGGTTATAAAAGTAAAACAACTGGCAGACGACACAACATTATTTTTCAATACAAAACAAGACATATTGTTATATTTTGATATTCTAAAAACATTTGAAACTTTTTCAGGACTAAAACTTAACATGAACAAAACTAAGGCTTTAAGAATGGGCCGACAACCTTATGAACAGAATCTTCCATTTATATTGGTCGATGGAATTAAAATTCTAGGAATTTATTTTCGAAATGACACCATGACAAAAAACATCAAAGAGAATTGGAAAGGGAGAATAGAATCTATACAAAAACTAATAAAGGACTGGAGCAGAAGAGATCATAGCATTCAAGGTAAAATTGTAGTGATAAAGACTTTTATAGTGAGCCAGCTTGTTTTCGTTATGCAAGCTATTGGTATTCCCGAAAATATATTGAATAAAATCAACACAATTTTATACAAATTCATTTGGCAAAGAAAACACAGCAACCGAAGAGCATTTGAAAAAGTAAAAAGACAAATATTGGAGTCTGGATATAAATATGGTGGTGTAAACATGCTAAATATAAAAGAACTTCAAACGCTCATTTATTTACAATGGGCGGGAAAATTATTCGCCTCAACAGAAGAAAACTGGTCTAAAATTCCCAAGTGGCACTTGAATAAAATATTAAAGTATAATGGCATATTTCAAATTAATAGTAGGGCAAAGCATGTACGGCAGATAGAGAAAATAGATAACGAATTCTGGAAAAACGTGCTAACCATATACTTGGACAACAAAAAAGAGATAACGTTAAAAGAAATATCTTGCTGTAACTTTCTGTCCCAACCATTATTTTTCAGTAATTTGATAAAGTATAAAGATAAAACATTATATTTCAAAAGATGGAAAGAAAAGGGATTAGAGCATGTAAGAGATGTAGTGCACACAACCAAGGCAGACTGTTCCATGTCGAAGAAATAGAGACTATTCTAGGATACAAACAGTGGTGAGACAATCTTCGAATACAACGCGTTAAAAATGCTTTGCCAGCAACCTGGTTGCAATGGATAGAGAGCAACAGAAATGCTGGGAATGACATTGGTTCTGTTGAATGTGATGCGGTCTTATTTAATACTAAACTCAAAAACATAAAACAAATACTTGACAAAAGGAAATAAACAAATGTAACACCACGGTGCAAGGACTTTTGGCACAGAAAATTGAACTTTGAAATAGACGAAAGTATTTGGCTTTCTCCAAGGTTAGCTTCAAAGGAAATCAGACTACGAGAACTTCAATGGAAAATCATCCATAATATATATTCTACAAATATACTTTTACACAAAATGAAGGTAGCAGAAACAAGTAAAGGCAACAACTGTCCGGACGAAATTGATAATATTGAACACTTCTTTTTTTATTGCCCTCCTATAAATAAGCTTTGGAAAAGTGTGGAAACGCTTATCTCATATGAAGTTGGCATGTTGATAAAACTCTCTTTGACGTTCTGTTTGGTGTTCAACCAGACCAGATGAGTAGATATACCCGTTCAAAAATAAATCACATTATATTAATTGCTAAAATGTTAATTAGTATTGCTCGAAAAACCAAAAAAATATCCACAATACAAATAAGTTTTGAACAAAACATACAATTAAGAAGGAAATATATTACTGGGTCCATCGCATAATGCACAATGCATCTTTCTAGCACGGTGTTGTTAATCATTGGTTAACCTGTAATTGTAGAAAACAATGTCAATCTTATTCACAAATAGCACACTCACATCCACTCCGACATGTGCGCGCACGACCGCCGACACAGACACACACACACACACACACACACACACACACACACACACACACACACACACACACACACACACACACACACCACACACACACACACACACACACACACATTTATACTTATCATCTCGCTTCTTGGCTTTCCTCATGTCTTTGTAGACTTCCTTTTCTCTATAAGGGTGGCATCTTTGGGGAATTGTCCGATTTCCGAGATTATGAGTGATCATCATCTGTGTCTCCTGTATGCTTATATCTTCTTTCCTAGTATCGTCCTTGCATTTGTTTTCGTCATTTTTCGTCAAGGATGATTACCGGGAATGACTAGAAGCTCAGGTTTGACTGCGATGGTTGTCGTAACTTACTATTTTTTTTTCTTTCTAACTTTGCATACAAATGTACATCAGTAAATGTAAGACACGGATCTGGATGGTAGGAAAGTGCTGACAAAAGAGGAAGAAGGAAAGGAGGAGAGAAAAGAAGGGAGAGGGAAAAAAAGGGGAAAATAGGGGGGAGGATGCCCTTATCGGAGAAAAGGTAAGTGGTGAGCCGGGTTTTAACACATTTTACATACATATCTACGATGCCTGCCTCTGTCTGTCTGTCTGTCTATTTGTCTGTCTGTCTTTCTGTGTCGATCTCTTTCTCCCTCTCTCTCACTCTCTCTCTCTCTCTCTTTCTTTCTCTCCATCTCTCCCCCCCTCTCTCTCTCCTCTCTCTCTCTCTCTCTCTCTCTCTCTCTCTCTCTCTCTCTCTCTCTCTCTCTCTCTGGAAAAACCGTAAGAAAAAAAATGATGAAGTTTTTTGTTTCATTTATGTTGTTCTGTTTATATAAGCAGCACATTATTCGAGTGAGAGCGCCAGTACACCACACATTAGAACACTAACAAACCCAGACATTTTGTATCAAGCGCCGAAATACTAAAATCAGCAAAATGTGTCCATTTATGAGAAAACATACAGACAATGCATGGTGTGTAAGGGATTGATTGGAGAAGGATAAAAAAAAAGATAGTAGTGGAAATTGTTTTTGTTGTTTTTTCCGCGCTTTTTTGGCAGATGAAGAGGAGATTGTGAAGCACCAAAAAATGAAGAGGTAGATTTCGGCCTTAGGGAGAAAGAAAAAAAAAGTCACCGCCTTAGGTGCTCCATTGATCCGACAACTGATGTCTTAAAAAATACTGCTCTTGCTACTACTACTACTACTACTACTACTACTACTGCTGCTGCTGCTGCTGCTGCTGCTGCTGCTGCTACTGGTAATAATGAAATGAATGGTATGACAACAAAACACTGATGATGATAACAATGATACTGTCACTGCTACTACTACTACTACTGCTACTACTACTACTACTACTATACTACTACTACTACTACTACTACTGCTACAACAACAACAACAACAACAACACTACTACTACTACTTCTACTACTAGTACTACTGCTACAACAACAACAACAACTACTACTACAAACTACTACTACTACTACTACTACTACTACTACTACTACTACTGCTTGATAAAAAAAATGAAGTCAATAGAGAAATAGAGAAGAAAGAATAGTTAAAAATATTCGCGAGGGAAACAATGAGCAAAGTGGTGGTGTATTTGAACAGTGTGCTGAAGGGGGCTTCTCTTCTGAGGACTTTCTGCTGCCACACTCTCCACGAGTTTCTTTCTACTGAGTGCTACATGACAGAGCAGTGAGGGTGGATAGGTACGTGTCATTTTTTATGTTGATGCCAAGCTGGAGGGGGGGGGGGGGGGGGGGGTGATCGCCATTCTGGCAGTAAGACAGGATTTCTGCGTGGTGCGCTCAGAGTTGTCACTCTTTGATCACCAAAGCGCCAGGATGTTGACATGACTGACTTGTGTAGGGGTTAGCTGGAGTACAGAGGGATTTGTTTGGGTCAGTGATGGCGGATGTCTCGCGTGTAGGATGTCACACCTGCATAGATCTTACGGCACAGTTCACAGTGGATGATCTGTACAATGTTGTGGCCCGGACAGGAGAACGTACATTTCAGTTTAAACCAGTCTTAGGGGTCATGTAGGATGGTGTCTGGCTTGGTGAGAGGATAGATTTTGGGACTGGGTCTGATTAGGAAAAGGTACCAGGTGACGTAGGTGTAGCGATGTTGTTGCGATTGAAGTGCACAAGTAGGCATTTGAGGTTTTTGTCGCGTCTGAAAGTAATCATTGGTTTGGTACATGAACTTCTATCTTCATGTGCAGGTTTATGATCTTCTACTTTCTACTATATGTCAGCTTAATTTGAGTAGCCTGCAGATCGGTAGTGTGTATGGGGTGGAAAAAAGAGACAGGTGGTGTCTGCTTCTTTTAGGAGGTTGGTCTTCCAAGGCATGCAGCTTTGGTGTAGCTGAAAGCATTGTTATGACAGTGCTGGAATATTCATGGTTGGTGATAAACTAACGTTTTGGCTGCTTGCGTAGTGAATTCTTCTTCGTCAAAGTACAGGTGGAGGAAATCAGATATACTGGAATTGAAATACTGTGTTTTACGGGTGAATATTTGGAATATGACTAGACCGGGTACGAATGTAAATCAATGGGTTTGTAGAATCAAGAGGTTTAGAGTAGTTTGTTATTGGGTGAATTGGAGATGTCCTGGAAGTTGACTGACTTCAAACTATAGTGCGTGTAAACCTGACGGATGAGTGAAGGGTCTTAACAAAAGTGGAAGACCTTGAGGATGGCTTGTTCCGACATGGATGTGGCTCCTAGACCTTCATCGATGTACCTTTTATAGAGCTCTGAAATCAGGCCTGTGTTGGTTGAGTAGGGTTGAAATGACTTTCTTGTGTAGGATGAGGACTGAGGTTTTGAGTGTCGTGCAGAAATTGGTTGTCTGCATGCTTCCTGTCTGTACAACTGTTTGTTCAAGATCACAACTGTGCTGTCGAATCCCACTGATTTAACGCAACATTCTGTCATTGTTTCAGTAACTCATAAGTTCTTCCTATGAGAGGCTGAAGTGACAGACAGGTGTGAGCTTTCCACCAACGTGCCTACCCAACAGTTGTGTCCAAAACAAGTGTCCTGGAAGGCAAAACTTTAAAGGAAATAAACAGACACTTTTTTTTTTGTTGTTGCTGTCCCAACCTCTGCGCCACCTCAGAGGCAGTGCACCCACGCCGCTCATTCCGACACCCCGTCCACAGCCACAGCCCGGTCGGCCCCGCCGCAGCCCCGGCACCGGCAATCCACAGGGAGCAGTCAATGTCAAGTTGTCAAGAGGCAACCCCACCGGAGGAGACACTGCACTGCTGCCGAGTCACTTCGGTGGTGTTCAGTGGTGCCTGTTCTGATCTAACATACGCAGGACACCACCTACTAAGCCCCCCTACTGACGACAATAATTGCTTAGTCGCGGAGCCAGCGTGAGTGAGCTCTCCCTCCTGAGGGCGCCACCACGTCCGTCCAACGACAGCTCCCATGGACTCGCCGATACCGGTGACCCCGACGGAACCAAACTAAAGCCACAGACGTGGAGAGGACATCGAAATTGAGGTCACCATGAGAGCAGGGCATGAAGGGCCACAGAATTTGAGACATTTTTTTTTATGCTGATCCATGAGAATGAGGATGATTCAGATGATGCTACGGATTTCCATTTTGGTCTGAGACTACATGACAGGGCTGTACTCTACGCTTCCTTTCATAATATATCCCGGCGTCAACCAGGCCCGAGAGATACAGGCACCTGCAATGTTGGTCAGGAAATTTGAGCAACACTCTCAGAAACGCATCCATTAAGTGGATGAAACTCGACTGTGTGGTCCCAGTCTTCCCAACTGAGTCCGCAGCAAACTCAACTCTGGGTAGGAGCCGGTCGGGGCAGAAAAACCCACATGACTTCTGATGGGGTTCGAACCCACGACCTCCCAGCCGGGAGTCCGCGACGCTGACCACTTCGCCACGGCGGCTGGTAACAGACACACATTTTGGAAGTCTTGTCACAGATTGCTGTTGACAACTGCAATAACTGCATCAAAGCAAAAGCAAGTGAAAGAGGAAGGGAATGAAGAAACACACGGACATAGTTTGTATTCAAACCTACATTGTAGGGGGATAGTCGTATTAAAAGGATGCTTATGTTTTTTGCTCTCTCCCCTCAATCTCTGTACAAATAAAGTCATAAGCAAGCAAAATTTGATTTGGACGTGCAATTCAAATAACAACGTTCCTGCATACTGCTGGGTTTTTTTGCTTGATGCCCGTCATGAACCTCAACCTCGGTGCAGAAGAATTAACCGCCACAGGTGTTCGACCGTGCCGTAGTTGAAGAGGTTTGCAGCTGACAGCAGCTTTTTCGACGATACACACGTCTAGTTAATACCGTTGAACATCCATGAAAGAAAAACAATATGAGCTGTGATGGTCGTGTTTGCTGTTGGGTAGATAAGCAGGATGGTTGATGCTTTTCTTTTTCAGTGCAATTGTGTGCAGTTTGTGTTTATTCATACAAGTCTCGGAAGTCGAAACGTGTCCCACATCCACATGTGTACATAGTTTTGGAAGTACTGTCAGTAGGAAGAAACCACAGGAAGCACATGAGTTCAGAATCATCATTTATTCAATAAAAACAATATGAAAAATGGAAAATATATATGTTTCAAAACGGAGTGATTGAGGGCGGAAAACGAAGCAAAATTTAGAAAGAGAAGGGGTTAGTTACCGCCAAGGACATAGACAAACAAGGTACAGGATAAGACACAATGTACTTTGACCAGGTAAGTGGTTTCTTGTTCTACGTTTATGTTACTTGTTTTTACCTGAAGAAGACCCAAGAGGTCAAAGTGTATTGTGTCTTGTCCTGTACCTTGTTTGTCTATGTCCTTGGCGGTAACTAACCCCTTCTCTTTCTAAATTTTGAAAAAAAAAAAATCATACATTTTCTTCATACAGAAAACAGACTTCAGACTAGAACCCCCCCCCCCCCCCCCCACACACACACATACACACACATACACACACACACACACACACACACACACACACACGCACACGTACATCTCAGCCAAGTTTTTTTGCCCTGAACTTATTACACTCTAAGTGGACCAGGCTGCACTCAGGTCATAAATCCCAAATGCCCTTCTACTGCCAACTATTTTTCCTGGCGCTGCCGGGATTCGAATCCGCAACTTTCGGATGGGCCTCTCAAGGCATGCGTTTTTAGAAGGATGTCTTTCCCACTGGTAACAGGACACCTGTTCTAAGTTGGGACGTTTAAGCTTTATGAAGTACACTTTGTTCCTCTTCGACAAGATCCAGCTGGAATTCTTTTCAGCTGCCTCTGCCAATGCCTTCAGGTTCTGGTCCTCATCTTATCTGAATACCCAAGTTGATTCGTGAATTCATAGGCTGATGAACCTATGGATCCACCTGCTCCAATGGCTATGGCGAGAGTCTGGGCCTGGAAGCCAGATTCCCTCAAAGCGCTCGTTAGACTGGCATACTCCTCAGTCTTGTAAAGGTGTGCTTGCTCCATTCTGCTTTTGTATGGCATGGTGAGTTCGATCAGAATTATATGCTTTAATGAACCTGAGTGGAGAACAATATCCGGTCTCATACAACTCTTCATGATCAGCCCGTGATCATTCTCCTATTCTGGAAGGTCTACTGTGCATTCCTAGTCATCTGCTCCATCCAGTAAACTCTGCTTCCATGCTCTTGATATCACAGCTGTTCCAGACCATGGTTTGTGGCCTCCTGCCGTGTAGAACTTTGTTGGTGGAACTTCGGATTGCGTAGAACTTCCTGCAGCAGTATTAACTGCATGTGCGATCTCCTTGATCACTTGGTTGTGCCTCCATGTGTACCTTCTCTGGGCTAGGTCTGGTTTGTATGAACTCAGGACATGTTCCACTGTTTAGTTATCCGGCAGAGTGGACACGTGGGGTCGTCTGATTTCCCCCATTTAACCAGGTTTGAATTCAAGGGGAGGAGGTCATATACAGATCTAAGGACGAAGCTGACTCTAAGAGGTGCCATGTGCCATGTATCATTCAAGGTGAGGCTTCTCTGGAGTGCGTTTTCCCGCGTAGTGCACTGTCCTTGTTGGCCTTGCTGGACTGCCTTCTGGATTCTACTGGCGTCCTCTTCTTTCCTCAGCTCCTCTATTACCATGCCTCTTTTCTTCCCGTTTTGCTTTTGACCACCATTTCATTTCTGTCGATCCGAAATCCTGTCTGTTGGTATGTGTGTGGCCTGTGATTTCAATGATTTTGAGGTTTTCCTTTGCCTCGTCAACTGCCTCTGGAAAGTTTCATTTTCTGCCAGTCTTTAGCTGTGGCTAGATTGCTCTCACAACTCTGTCGTCAGAGTCCTCAAGCATGGTTAGTAACTTTGCTTTACTTACTTTGCAATCCTTGAGGTTAGATTTTTGAGGAAGCTTCAGTTTGCTGGGCGGCAGTAGAGTACGACGTCAGGGAGACCAGATGGAACACCAAATCATTTCCTTGTGTATTTGTTGGTTTTGACCTCCATTGATTCCACGGTGCTAATGCTGATATTGTATAACAGCAGAGGCTACAGAAGCTTCGGGATCATCGTGAAATGCAAGCACCAGACCTTGTGTTTGCCAGGGAGCCCACATGGGTCTATTGTGTGCAGGCTTTCTTCCACCATTTGCTTGGCTTCCTCTCCACTCTTTGTGTCTTTCAAGGTGTCACCATACCATGTCCCAAGGCTCTTGCAGTTTCCCAAGGAAAGGGCTCCAAGTACTTCTCCCCTGAAGTAGTTCAGTTTGGGATGAGCGGGGGCTGCTTAGCTACCTTCTTTGCAAACATTCTAACATTCTATGTTTGTACAGCATTGGCAAAATGCATGTTGAGGTGAGAATGTACACAAAGCATAACAACGCAAGACAAAGGAACCACAATTGTTGTTGTGTTAAGCTTTTAAATCCACAATAAAGCCAGTGAGTCGACAAGGCCTGTCCTTTGGGCTCACGACGATTTGTGAATTGATGTGCGGTCTTATCCTTCTTTGTGGGCCTGTGGACATCGCATGACCTGATCGGACGTAAGACGAGCGTGGCATTGACATCAACACCGCTGTCTGTCCACTGAAGTTCAGCAGCAACGTAAATACTACTGCCTGCCCTCTCCAGTTCACAGACATCTGTCCCGGTGTGGAATATGTCTTTACAGCAAACTCTAACTATAGCACAATCTACCAGAAAGGCTGTCCAGGACTTCTTCCTGATTTTACTGCTCATCAAGGAGTGGTGTACGAGTTGTGTCATGGTTCCATTAGCTTCTGTCATCTCCACATTGAGGTGCCACAGGGTTCCATTCCATCTGCGCATGTATGGCGACTAGCCTACTGGTGCCATTCAGAGCACTGGAAACTTTCAATGTGGCCTGATCCTTATCCAGGAAATAAACTGTTCAATGTGCAATGCAACCGTCACTCCCTGGATGACGTATTTATTCAGACAGCCCATCGCCATTTATACATCACACACACAGGCAATCCTTCCGTCAAAATTGACATTTTACCAATGAAACATCCCAGTTTCATCGTCAAATATATATCCACACATGAAGGGTACGTGATAGTACCATGTACGCAAACCTTGGAATCTTCAAAGGAGCTGACTCTACCCTCTACAACTGCCGTGATGGTGAGTGTTCATCAGTCCACCTGGCCTTCTGCTTGTGGCGGCGACTGGCGAATCACAATGGTGTACAGAAAACCCAGTGCAACACGCTTCAGTCTGGTCTTTCTGTGCCATCCACTTTTGACGCCTGCAACTGTGTTCATTACGTCATATCTACGCATGGAAGTAACCCAGTCATTTTCACTTATCGGAGAGAAGGTACGTTTTTCTTTTATTTCTACGGGCAAGGAACCTAGAAAGCTACCCAGTGGTTTCTTCAATTGTTCTGTCGATTATTACTCTTCATTTCATCGTCACTTGCATTGCAATCTCAAGCCTGAGTGTGAAGATGGGCGGGATGAAGGAGACCTCTGTCATTTCAGCAGCGCAGGCTGTGAGGGATTGGTGGCCTCAGAAAACAAATGTCTTCAGTTAATCATATTCCAGAAATACACTTGTGCTCCATTTGCGCATTACGAGTGCTAGAAAAGAGGAGGGATACCAGCCACAATAAAAACGAGACGTGAACAGGAAGATTCATTAAGCATTTTCAGGAAGTATGATTCTTTTCACAACGTGCTACTGGGATACACCTCAGGCTGGGACACTGAGACTTCTTTCCTGCACAGCAAGTTTCCTAAATGGTCTGACAAGACCTTGATCTACAACCTGAGTCATTTCGTTGTCGCCTCTTCCCGCCAACCTTCGAGAATATACAAAACGATGTATCTCTTTGACATGGTACTTGGCAACGAAAAAAAGTTTACCGAACAATTGCAAACAACCGCAATCATATGTGAAACTGCGAAAAAACTCGTTGGTACCTTCTACTCACAAATTATGTTTGTTAAATTATACTCATCCCAATCTTTGTCAGTAAATACACGACAAGTGTTGTTTGTTTGCACTAAAGTGCACTTAACACACTCATTGCTTTTGTGCGATCCCCAGACCTGGTGTAAATCATCAACATTTACACAGTCTTGTACTTTTCCGAATGTGAGCAGTGAGCAGCGAGTTAAGCTGAGTCATTTTGATAGAAGCACTGCACAAACATACGACATGTTTACATGTGGAGGGGGTTACATTAATACCGTGCAATACACATTAGTTTGCGACTTTAGACAGGATTGCCCCGATAACAGTGATGAATCTTTTTGTGAACACCCTTCATTTTCTGGATTCAAGTGCTTTAACGGCCAGTACGTATTGGTCATCCAAATGTGCAATGAGTATTCCGATTGTCTGGATGACTCTGATGAAAGCCATGACCTATGCAGCAAGTCCAAGTCACCCTTTGTCTATCAGGGAGGGGCAGAAGAACAGCGGCGGATGACGATCCACCTGGACGGCACCGGCTACTTCGTTCACCAGGCCATGACGACGGGCCAGCCATGTCCAGACAGTCATTACCATTGCACCACTGACTCACTCATTTGTCTCCCAGCGTACACCAGATGCAATGGTGTGTCTGACTGTGTTTATGGAGAAGATGAAGTCAGCTGTGGCAGTGTGACTTGTGCTGGTTTCTATCGATGTCGCCATTCCAAGGTGTGTGTGCATAGAGATAATCTGTGTGATGGTTGGGGTCAGTGTCCACAGCGGGATGATGAGCTGATGTGTCATGTCAACTGCCCTGACCAGTGTCTGTGTCAGGGGTATTCGTTCCTGTGTACAAAGCCCTATTCTACCCACCTGTTCTCTCAGCCTCGTTACATGGATGCTGCTGGCTCGGGCATGACTCTGACTGATTTCAGTAACCACACATACCTTGTTCACCTGAGCCTATCTTTCTGTTTTCTGACCAATGTTTCACATGTACAGCTTCCCAACTTGAAGTTCATTGATCTAGGTCACAACTGCCTGAAAACTATCAATATTGACGTCTTCCTTGAACTATTAAACTTAAAGAATCTGAAACTCGGAAACAATCCTCTGGAGCTATTGACCAGTGAATTAGGCAGATATGTGCATTATGAAATGAGAAGATTGTCTATGTCAAGAACGCAACTGAGCATGTTTGAAATGAGAAGATTGTCTATGTCAAGAACGCAACTGAGCATGTTTGAAACTGGATTATTAATATATTTTCCAAAATTAGACTATTTGAATTTATCTTATTCACACATCGAAACCATTGGGTTAAAGGGTTTTAAAAACATGCCTAATCTGTCAAATTTGGATGCAGGAAATAATCCAGTCACCTACTTTCCTTTTAATTTGTTTTCAGAATCTAACCAGCTGGATACAATCCTCTTTCCTCATTACAAGGTATGCTGTCAGATTCTTTTTTCAAAACAGCTTCAAAACGTCAGCTGTTTCTCACCGCCATCTGTGTTCTCATCTTGTCGGTATTTAATACCTAATGAAGTGTATGCAGTTTTCTTTTCGTTCCTGAGCTTCTCTGCTGTGCTGGGAAACTTGATTTGTCTGGTGGCTCCTTTTCTGTTGAAGGAAGTGTTTGAAGGCAAATTCATTCAGTTCGTTGGGCATTTTCATCTTGCAAACATCTGCATGGGCACTCACGTCGGCATAACTGTTGTGGCTCATGAAGTGTTTCATGGAAATTTTGTTAAGTTTGAAAAGACATGGATGGACAGCATAGCTTGCGAAACAGCTGGTTTCCTTTGGTTGTTGTCTCTGGAGCTGTCCATTTTGATCGTGTGGTTCATTACTTTGGATCGTGCCATCACCATTTGTCTCCGTGGGGATCCGTGTCTGCTGCATAAGGGCTCACTTGTTTTATTTTGTACTGTTGCATGGTGCACTGGAGTCTTGTTGTCAGCTATGCCTTTCATTCCTGGTCTGACACATTGGAGTTTGACTGGCCAGTCTCCATTGTGTCGCCTGGCATTATATGACCGATGCCACTCTGAGACACAGTTCAGATGGTTTGCTGTAATTGTGGCAGTCAACTTCATTTTGTGCGTGATGTCAGTGGCGGGTCATTTGGTCATCGACAAGCAGACACCCAAACACAAAGTAACCCTGAATCCGTCGAGAACAAAGGCTCATTCTTCAGATCGCCTGATGAGGAAAATTATAATCTCAGAGAGTCTTGTCTGGTTTTCCTTCAGCTTGGTGATGACGACAGCTTCACATGGTATCTCTGATGTGGACAGGGTATATAGTGCCATGGTTGTGTTCGTTTTACCATGTCACTCTGCTCTTTGTCCTTTGCTCTTCCTGTGGACCATTATTTCGGAACGACAACGGCGGATGACAGAAAAGAGACTACTTGAAGTTTTGAAGTCGCGACTTTCCATGTCAGGACACTCGACCCATTCATAGTAAACAAATGGGAAAAGAAACAAACTACTTGTAAATCAAATTAAACACAAGGTTTGGTCAGGTAGTCGGTTCATAGATATAAACTATCAGTCCGAGAGATCTACAAACAAATACCTGGAAAATAAAGACATGTTTCCTGCTTTGTGAATCAACCTGACAGCACATGATTAAATGAACATAGCATGGTATCTTCAGCTATATTTACAATCTGTTAAATCAATCATGTGGAATATTGTGCGAATTTGCATTCATGACAACAATGTCTATTTCAAAGTAACACCAGTACTAACGACAATGCTGAGCGGCAGCTGGGAATTCCTAGCTAGCTCTTTTATGTCATGGTTGTCACGGGAATTCTTAGCTAGTTCTTTGATGTCATGGTTGTCACGGGAATTCTTAGCTAGCTCTTTGATGTCATGGTTGTCACGGGAATTCCTAGCTAGCTCTTTGATGTCATGGTTGTCACGCTCTTGAACAGGCTTTTGTATAGTCATATGCATACAGACAGCATAACATCCATCCTCCCACCTACACACACACACACACACACACACACACACACACACACACACACACAACACACAGAGAGAGAGAGAGAGAGAGAGAGAGAGAGAGAGAGAGAGAGAGAGAGAGAGAGAGAGAGAAATTCTTTATTTATTTACGAGGATAATAGATAAGCACTGACGAGAGAGAGAGAGAGAGAGAGAGAGAGAGAGAGAGAGAGAGAGAGAGAGAGGAGAGAGAGAGGGGTCCCTTTGCCACTTATAGTTGTTTATTTTTTTCGGATAATCTGAATAGTGGTGTGCACACAACCAACATTACTCTCAACCACAAGCATTACCAGCTTCCCTGGCCTGACAAAACTGGTGGGGCGACGGACTGAGCGTTTCATCCATTCATCACCTACTGAACTGAACAAAGCGAAGGCCGAAGCGATCCAGAGGTAAGATTAACTGCAGACCTGAGACACACTACCTGGTGAAGAGTTCTTGCAATCACTCATGGCTGTGATACTGACCAGACGTTTAATAACAACCTGTGTCCACCCCGGGCACTGAACAGATCACCCGTATCTCTACAATTCTGTACGGCGTGCAAAAGGGAACGCATTCCTGGGTTCCAAATGGGTTTGGCCTGTCAATTCACCGCGAAATCCAGACGTGGAAAGGCCCTGTCCGCGAGGCACACGTGGCAAACCACAGCTTCCTGACATGCCTTTGACCAAAGGAAATGTCACCACTGAGACCTAGGTGGGCACAAGCAGAGGCATTGTTCTGATGGTATGCGATCACCTCTGAGGTCATGACTTGCATTTGAGCATCTCCGCTGCTCTGAACTAGCAGATGTGTCTGGAATCAGTGACATGCACTGTGTGAACAAAAACACTGCCGTGGCACACTAACGTTGTCGCACTACCATTACTTTTGTCCTTCAACACATTTAGCTCTTGGCGACTCTCCTGAAGCTTTTTTAGGGCTCTTTTGAAGCCTTCAAACTTCTACAAAATAAATGTATGTTTCTGATGCCTCCTTTTCCTTTGAAATGCCCTAACTATCAAAGCTGGGCTTTCACAAGTAAAGTTTAGCGCTTGCTGATTTGTGACCCCCCACCCCCACCCCGCTCCCCCGCCCCCCTACTGCTGGCTGCTGAAGACAGATCTCAGACAGAATAAGTGACAGCGTTCCATCTGCATCACAGGACTTCGTACAGAATCCATGTCCTATGCCCGCATTGGAGGCCGCTCGAGATATGTTCAGATGTTGTTGTTTGTCCTTCGATTTCGAAGATGACCATGACTTCAATCTCAGATGTAAGATCAATGAGTGTGGGTCCGCAGATGGCTGGTGAGGCCGATCTGGGCCCAGAAAGAACGCCCACATGGGGGACACATGTGGGTGGCTGCTACAGTGGAGGTGGAAGTAGCTCTGGCCTTGCGCGCGGCTTGCTTTCTCTCAGCTTCTGCTGTGCGTCTCTTCTCTGATGTATATGCACCCTTTGTGATGCTGCTTCGCCAGGCTGGGCGGTCCAGGGCAAGCGACTCCCAGGTGTTGAGGCTGATGTTCAGGCCTTTGACGGATACTTTGAGGCAGTCCTTGAAACGTTTCTTCTGCCCCCCCCCCCCCCCTCCCCGCCAACTTTGCGCTTGCCCTGACTCAGTTCTCCGTACAGCAGTTGTTTCGGCAGTCGACTATCTGGCATTCTGACGATGTGGCCAGCCCATCTGGCTCGGGATTTCTGAAGTAGAGTGTAGATGCTGGGGATGTTGGCCCTTTCAAAGACCTCAGTGTCTGGGACTTTGTCCTGCCACTTGATGTGTAGGAGTCTGCGGAGACAACTGCGGTGAAAATGGTTAAGCTGTTTGGCGTGTCTGCTGTAGACAGTCCAGGTCTCGCTGGCATAGAGGAGAGTGGTTAGTACCACTGCATGGTAGACCTTCAGCTTGGTGGTAAGGCGTAGCCCTCTCCGCTCCCAGATATTTTCACGGAGTCTCCCAAACACAGAGTTGGCTTTGGCAATCCTGTTCCTGACCTCTGCGTCAATGTTCACAGCTCGTGAGAGTGTGCTGCCCAGATAGGTGAAGTTGTCAACTGCCTGTAAGTTCTGCCCTTTACCGTGATGTGTGGTTCCTGGTAGGGTTTACCTGGCGCAGGCTGATACATCACTTCGGTCTTTTGGGTGCTGATGGTGAGACCGAAGTTGTCGCAGGTTCGTGAGAGGCAGTCCATTCCATGCTGCATCATCTGCGCTGTGCTGGCATTGAGGGCGCAGTCATCAGCAAACAAGAAGTCCCTGATGACGGTCTATTTCACCTTTGTAACAACCTGCAGTCGCCTGAGGTTGAACGGCCCACCGTCAGTTCTGTATCTGACGTGTATACCACCCTGGCAGTCACGGAAGCCATCAGTCAGCATGGCGGAGAAGACCATGCTGAAGAGTGTAGGGGCGAGAACGCAGCCTTGCTTTACGCTGTTGGTCACTGGAAAGGCTTCTGACGCATAGCCAATGGCTCGGCATCTGAATTCGAAGGTGGCTGTGCAGATCCTTGAGTTGGTATCTTTGTTTACAGCCCTGTCAATGGAAATGGGACGTCAGGGATGTCTGAAGTCCTCAACAATCTTCAGCTGGACTCCTCCCGCCACTGTTGAAAGTAGGGGTGCAGTAGGTGGGGGTACTGTTGAGACAGTTCTTCCGTTTATGTCCAGGTAGGTGGAGGGGCCAGAGAGGTGGATGGCTCTAGCAAATCTGTCGTTAATTGTCTTTATTCTAGTACTCATGCACCAAAGTGATATGTGATTCTTGTATTTCAGGTAAACTCCGTGATAGGTGTCTCTCAGGGCATGATTTTCAGTGGACGTATTCTTGACTTTTGTCCAGCATTCAAGAAAGAAAAGCAGAAACGCTTTCCACCGTTTGAAATCTCAGGGGATTGGTATGCTTTACTGCTGCTTGGATGTTCTTCTCTCTGGCCTCTCTGCTCGTGTTTCGTGCTGCAAAGGTCGTGTTTGTTGTTATTTGTAGATGCAGTTTGTGGTACGGTTGCCAGTGGCCTCTCACTGGCCAGTCTAGTCAGTACGCACAGTGTTTGGGGTATTCTGGCATGTCTACCCACACTTGAAAGTTTGAACAGTGATGCTTCCAGAGACTGGCCGTGTGGTTACTGAGCTGCTGTTGGCCTCTACTGTCGTCCACGGTCAGAGACAATGAACTGCTTTTCAACAGGCTGCCTACGTGCAGGGATGGACCCATGACTTCCTTCTGTCATTTCACCTTGCGCCCATGACCTTTGAACTTGAGGACGGCTAGACTCAGAAAGAAGAGTGACTGGATTCGGCAGATAAGTTGCAAGATGAAACTGATCGTAAAGCTGTTAGAGTGAGAAGGCCATTGCTTAAGGACGAGCCTAATCTCTCGCCTTTGCTGGTGCTGTCTAAATAACAGATCGCAAGCACAGGCATGATGAAACATCGCCTTGCAAGTCGCATCACAGTCATTGACACACAGGGCCTTCACCCATGAGAAAGCCATGGTATTCACAGAGAGAGAGAGAGAGAGAGAGAGAGAGAGAGAGAGAGAGAGAGAGAGAGAGAGAGAGAGAGAGAGAGATAATGGAAAGCGGAGCCTGGGAAAGAGATGAGCAGACGAGGGGCTACAGAATTTCGTGTCGGAAAGTATTTTCGGTTGACTTACCCTTGACATTTGACCAAAGTTTCTCCAATACCTGAGAACGATGACTAGTTGATGCATCTCTTGTTGCAGGTAACAGAGTCCAAAGACCTTGAAATACATCGTCATCCATAACTGACAAATGACATAACTCAACTGTATCCTCTAATGAAGTCAGTCCATACACACTGCACCAGGTCATGGAACAGGAAGACAAGGCCTGCACTCAGCTTCTCACAGTGGATCCAAGTGCAGTAACAAAAAAGTCATTGTCTATGTCACTCAGCTTCTCACAGTGGATCCAAGTGCAGTTACACAAAAAGTCATTGTCTATGTCACTCAGCTTCTCACAGTGGATCCAAGTGCAGTTACAAAAAAGTCATTGTCTATGTCACTCAGCTTCTCACAGTGGATCCAAGTGCAGTTACAAAAAAGTCATTGTCTATGGCACTCAGCTTCTCACAGTGGATCCAAGGACAGTTACAAAAAAAGTCATTGTCTATGTCACTCAGCTTCTCACAGTGGATCCAAGTGCAGTTACAAAAAAAGTCATTGTCTATGTCACTCAGCTTCTCACAGTGGATCCAAGTGCAGTTACAAAAAAGTCATTGTCTATGTCACTCAGCTTCTCACAGTGGATCCAAGTGCAGTTACAAAAAAGTCATTGTCTATGGCACTCAGCTTCTCACAGTGGATCCAAGGACAGTTACAAAAAAAGTCATTGTCTATGTCACTCAGCTTCTCACAGTGGATCCAAGTGCAGTTACAAAAAAAGTCATTGTCTATGTCCCAGCGAAGACTGGTCTATGCAGCACACACTTTCCACGCAGGAGACACTGGAGGAGCTGCAGAATGTCCCTTTCTAAAGTGAAAGGTTCTCAAATGGTACGCACAAAGCAAGCGAGAAATGAGAAAACCTGTGGGTAACAAAGGGCTACCTGTTCTCTCTCTCTCTCTCTCTCTCTCTCTCTCTCTCTCTCTCTCTCTCTCTCTCTCTCTCTCCTCTCTCTCTCTCTCTCTCTCTCTCTCTCTCTCTTCCCACGACAAAAGGTAAGTGACGGCCTGTAGGATTTCTCTTGAGATGATCTGTGTTAATATTGGCTAAAGGTAGGGATGTATGGATATGTATGTCTGATACGAACACCACTACCACCCCCAAAGTGAATGAATGAATAAATGAATGAATGAATAAGTCAACAAATAAGTAAATAAATGAAGAAAGAATAAATGAATAAATAAGCAACCAACCAACCGAACAAAAGAACAAATAAATAAATAAATTAATTAATAAATGAATAAAAGCACAATGCAATGGTGAAAGAGATGACGTCAGTGACGGAGGAACGCACATGCTACCACCTAATCTTCCAATGCAGAAATGGAGAGTTACGCATCTAACCTCTTGGCCAAATGGAGGAAGTCGCACACCAGAAACAGTAAGTAAGTGTGAATAAGAAACAAGACCAGAATTTAACTTTGTCAGTTTTGATAGGTGCACTTTTATTTGGAAGTATTCGAGATGAAAGCCATTAAAGAAATCCACTTTTAACGAACATAAAAGATAAACCACTATACCGCCAATTGAACGAAACAAAGAAATGAAAAGACAGACACGATCTGTTTTGCCAAATTGGGCGCAAAATGGATGTGGAATAGAAAGGAAGCTGCTTACGAGTTCTTCTCGTGTATTTAAACATTAGACCGGCCAGAATTTCATGGTACACTTATTGTTGACACTTTAAAAAGGCAATCTATATTTAAATACTTACACAATAATTACACATTTGATTGCTTAAATTTTATTTGAAAGGAGAATTTAACCATTGAAGATAGCGACTAACAGCATTTTTTCACCATTCTTACGGTGGTTGACGCACCATTTTGACGTAATATTTTTTCCAGTAAAAACATTTTACAAACACTGATTACAAAAGAACTATGATATCTATAGTATCAACTATAATTGTCACAAGAATGCTAAAAATCAGCAAGTTTTACACCAGAAATTTGGAATAACGATTTGAGTATGAATCTTTCTCTATTTATATGTCACAATGCTTCAAAGGAGAAAACTAATTAGATGCAGCAGTCGATATCAGGCATTATGTGACTTTGCAGGTTCTTAAACCAAATGTCCAAAGCTTGCAATGTACGAAATGAAATTTCATAACAGGATTTTTTTTTGACTTGACAACTTACTTTTTGTTTTGTAGAAAGTCGATCAATATTCAATGCTCGACTGATGGAGATAATAGACATTGACACGAATCACATTTACATGAATAATGATAATAGATATGAGTATTCAGATTTCTTTCAGTTGTAATGACTAAGAAATAGTTGTGTTTTTTTGCGGTATCAGTTAAGTGAACTGTAGTACTACATTTTTCATAGGTTTATACCCTTTCACATGTTACAGATTTCAATTTGAGTTAGTTTAGCATTCTCCAAGCAAGGGCAGTCACTCTGTATAGAAGAATCGCCTATTGCTACACTGGTATTCTCAGACACACAGTGTCGGGTGCTGTACAGCAGTTTGTAAACTCAGGCTGACACCTCGCTCCTGGAACAACTCGTCCTTTAAGTGCCTCAGGTTAATAGGACCTCCATCACACCATTTAGATCGGCAGAGCGGATATGTTGCAGAGACTGGATGCAATCCAGTTTCCATACAGCTGGTACAGAGAAGCCCAAACAACGCGCCATCTTAGTCTTTTCAGTGGGCACCACTGAGCAGCCAAATGCCCATGTTGTCCACATTATGATTGAGGAGTGGGGTGTTCCTTCGTGACAAATTCGTAATTCATCCATTGTTTGACACCATAACGGATGCTATGTCCAAACTAACAGGACCCTTTTGGTGTGGTGACGATATGTAAGACAGTTCTGTTGTAATACGCCAGTGTTTAGCTAACGTGACGAGCGTATTCTAAGAGGAGCTGACATGTCGGTAACTGAGTGAGAGAAAGTTAGGACTAGCGGTCCAGGAAATGGTTTTGCTATGCAACATTGTCTGGCCAGTTAGGCACTGTTGCAATAGTGTACTAACCATCAGAGTTCTGGTGTGAAG
The DNA here is from genome assembly GCA_033310375.1 of Conus canariensis. Lineage (NCBI taxonomy): Eukaryota > Metazoa > Mollusca > Gastropoda > Neogastropoda > Conidae > Conus > Conus canariensis. The sequence goes on along the minus strand of CM065722.1, from coordinate 80,845,736 downwards.
TACTGTCTGGCCAGCTAGGCACTGACTGAATGGTGTCCTAACCATCAGAGTTTTGATGTGAAGTACTGTCTGGCCAGCTAGATACTGACTGAATGGTGTCCTAACCATCATAGTTCTGGTGTAAAGTACTGTCTGGCCAGCTAGACACTGACTGAATGGTGTCCTAACCATCAGAGTTCTGGTGTGAAGTACTGTCTGGCCAGCTAGACACTGACTGAATGGTGTCCTAACCATCAGAGTTCTGGTGTAAAGTACTGTCTGGCCAGCTAGACACTGACTGAATGGTGTCCTAACCATCAGAGTTCTGGTGTAAAGTACTGTCTGGCCAGCTAGACACTGACTGAATGGTGTCCTAACCATCAGAGGTCTGGTGAGAAGTACTGTATGGCCGGATAGACTCTGACTGAATGGTGTCCTAACCATCAGAGTTTTGATGTGAAGTACTGTCCGGCCAGCTAGAAACTGACTGAATGGTGTCCTAACCATTAGAGGTCTGATGTGAAGTACTGTCTGGCCAGCTAGACACTGACTGAATGGTGTCCTAACCATCAGAGGTTTGGTGTGAAGTACTGTCTGGCCAGCTAGACACTGACAAAAGTGTGTCTTAACGTCAGACAGGTGCCAGACAACAAACTTGGCAACCATCTAAGTGAGCATCTACAACCATCTGTATTTTTCCGATGGGTAGCAACATTTCACCACCATGAGTATGTTCCCACTGGGTTGCAACATCTGCAATCACCTGTGTGTGCCTTTTTGTTTATAGCAACACCTGCAGCAACCTGTACATGCCTTTGATTAGCACCACATGTAGTCACCGGTATGCTCCCATTCAGTAGCAAAATCTGAAACCATCTGTATGTGCCAGTTTAGTCGCAACATCAGTGACCATCACAACATCAGTGCTCACCTGCTTGTGACTGTTAAGTAGCAACACCTGCAACCGCCTGCATGTGAAAGTTGAGTAGCAACACCTCCTGCAGCTCCAACCACCTGTATGTGACTATTGGCATCAGCATCTGCTATCAGATGTGTGTGCCTGTTAAGTAGCAACATCTGCTAAAAGCTGTATGTGCCTGTTGTGTAGCAACACCTCGAATCAGCTGGATGTGCCTGTTGAGTAGCAACACCTGCAACCAGCTGGATGTGTCTGTTGAGTAGCAACATATGCTATCAGACGTGCGTGCCTGTTGAGTAGTAACATATGCTAAAAGCTGTATGTGCCTTTGGGCAGCAACATCTGCTATCAGATGTGTGTGACTGTTGGATTATAAAGCATTATCAATAAGTCGAAAGCAATGTCAGCACGAATTCTTCCATGGACTGATGACATAAAAAAAAATTCCCAGACAGTTAAGTGTCTATCAATTTTCAAAATGCAAGCTGTGAGTAGCAACACATGCAACCAGCTGGATGTGTCTGTTGAGTAGCAACATCTGCAACCAGCTGGGTGTGTCTGTTGAGTAGCAACACCTGCAAACAGCTGGATGTGTCTGTTGAGTAGCAACATCTGCTATCAGACGTGCGTGCCTGTTGAGTAGTAACATCTGCTAAAAGCTGGATGTGTCTGTTGAGTAGCAACACCTGCAACCAGCTGGATGTGTCTGTCGAGTAGCAACACCTGCAACCACCTGCATGTGAATGTTGAGTAGCAACACCTGCAACCAGCTGCATGTGAATGGTGAGTAGCACCACCTGCGACCAGCTGGATGTGTCTGTTGAGTAGCAACACCTGCAACCACCTGCATGTGAGTGTTGAGTAGCAACACCTGCGACAAGCTGGGTGTGTTTGTTGAGTAGCAACACCTGCGGCAAGCTGGATGTGTCTGTTGAGTAGCAACACCTGCAACCTGCTGGATGTGTCTGTTGAGTAGCAACATCTGCAACCAGCTGGGTGTGTCTGTTGAGTAGCAACACCTGCAACCAGTTGGATGTGTCTGTTGAGTAGCAACCCTGCAACCAGCTGGATGTGTCTGTTGAGTAGCAACATATGCTATCAGACGTGCGTGCCTGTTGAGTAGTAACATATGCTAAAAGCTGTATGTGCCTTTTGGCAGCAACATCTGCTATCAGAGGTGTGTGACTGTTGGATTATAAAGCATTATCAATAAGTCGAAAGCAACGTCAGCTCGAATTCTTGCATGGACTGATGACGTAAACAAATTCCCAGACAGTTAAGTGTCTATTAATTTTCAAAATTCAAGCAGTTCGTTGACCATTCACGTAAGCTTCTCTTTATACAAGCTTACATCCAAACCTCAGGAGACTATCTGTCGACTGTGTGGGACTCAGCAAGCTGTAACTCACTGAAACCCCACCTAGAAAAGAGAGTGACCCGGAGGACTCTGAGAATTTGTGCTCTTCTCTCTTGTCGTAGATGCAAATACAAGGGACTGACATTGTACCAATACAGGGAATGCTCCAATAGCATACATGTGCAGACTTCTCTATTAATTCGTCAAGAAACTTCCACAAAATCCGTGTCATCATGCCCTCTGACTGCTTGAAATCACACGTAAAATCTTCAGGCTTCAGGCAGTGGAACTATGTGCTAGAATCGATCAAACCAGGTCACTGTTCAACAGCTGCCAAAAACATGACCTAAACAATCCTATAAACGTGAAAACACAATGACATTAAACACTCAAAAACACTCCAGGTCCTCGGGCAAGAGGTCATATGCAGATGTTTCTGCTATTAACTCCTAATACACTAGGAGGGCTGAATCACATGACTCCTGAATGCTTTTCTGCTATCGCTTTTTCTTTCCCGCTGCCTGGATTCGACCCTGCAACTCCAGGATGACCGAGGACCATAAAGCAAAGACACTTTGTTACGAATGTATCGGACACCTATTATGATTTGGACAATCTAAGTCTTGAGAAGTTAGTTTTGGTCCTTTTTGTACCGATTTAGCTAGAATTGTCTTCAGCCGCTTTGGCATTATCTTTAAAGCTTCTGTCATTTTCGTTCTTGTGTGCCAGTTAGCAGAATTCAAAGAACAAAAATGGAAAAGCATCCAGACTGTTTCAAACACTTCTACTTAATTGTCTTCGCTTCTGAGCTTGGAAGACACTGCCAAGAATGACCAGAGCGAAAATAAAACAATGCAGAAATGTGGATGCAGGTGGAAAACCTCATCATAAAAGACGATACTGTTATATACACTAACGGTTTAGTCACCTAAGTAAATCAGGCTGGGGATACACAGTGAAGCAAAATGGCCGAACTATGCAGGATGACAATGGTGTGTACAGTGTAACAACTTCAGGGCTATCAATGGAGGCAGAAGCAGTCAAACAAGCACTCCATTGGCTCTCAAGCACAGACCAGCTTAGATCTCAACAAACCACGATACTGACTGACTCCATGAACCAGCTTCACAAAGTGGAAGGGGAAATGCGAAGCCCTGCCCACTGGAGCGACTCTCATAGATGTACTGCCCAGGACACGCAGGTGTCAAGAAAATGAGAGGGCAGACACGCTGACAGGGAAGACAACAATAAAACTGTTTTAAAGCTCGGCCAGTTTAATGTAATAATAAGATTAAACAACCACTGTAAGTAACAAGTGCAAAGCCACTATAGCGCGGATTATCTTCCAGAGCACAACATAGTGAGAGGAAGTGGCGGCACATCAGACTTAAAGGAAAAGCAAGACACTTCGCAAACAATACAAATTATAGGAACAATTTCAAGACCAACACTGCAAAGACTCTCAGAGAATGGAACAGATTCATACTGGACCTTTCCAGTGGAAGGTACTAACGGCTAAACACACGTCCTGGGAAAACAGACTTTGAATCTTACAGAATCCCCTGTATTTACTACAAACGTGTGTGCCCTGGTACATGTGCACCAAAGCGATGCAATTGTGAAATGCGTCTCTCTCTCTCTCTCTCTCTCTCTCTCTCTCTCTCTCTCTCTCTCTGTATGTGCGTGTGTGCATGCGCAAGCGCGCATGTGTGCCTACGTGAGTACGTGTGCGTCTGCATGTGCGCGAACATGTGTGTGTGTGTGTGTGTGTGTGTGTGTGTGTGTGTGTGTGTGTGTGTGTGTGTGTGCGTGCGTGCGTGCGTGTGTGTGTGTGTGTGTGTGTGTGTGTGTGTGTGTGTGATGTGTGCATGCGTGCATGCCTGCGCGAGCGCTTGTGTGTGTGTGTGTGTGTGTGTGTGTGTGTGTGTGTGTGTGTGTGCGTGCGTGCGTGTGTGTGCGTGCGTGGTCGTGCGTGCGTGGTGGTGTGTGTGTGTGTGTGTGTGTGTGTCCGTCTGTGTCTGTGTCTGTGAGTGTGTGCATGCGTACATACCCCGCGAGCGCTTGTGTGTGGTGTGTGTATGTGTGTGTTGTGTGTGTGTGTGGTGTGTGTGTGTGTGTGTGTGTGTGTGTGTGTCTGGGCTGTCTGTCTGTGTGTTTGTGTACGAGTCTGTGATAGATCTATTGATTCGACTATTCATTTACTTTCATTTATCGGGTGATGCCATGGGTAGTATCCTCGACTTCTTAACTGTGGGCTGTTGGTACCTGTAGGTATGCAGGTACTGCTGGATGGAAAGAATGAGCGATTGTCTTGTGCTCGATCCAAAGACACACGCGCTCACTTGTGGTGGGTTCAATGGTGGTGGTAGATGGTGTGTGTATGTGGTTGCACGTGACATGCGTTCCGGATGCTGTGGTGGAGGATGTGGAGTGTGACGTCAACGTAAATTATGACGTCAACTTGAAATGACATAAGAACATGATGAAAATTAAAAAAAAAATTTGACGGAAGAGGAGAGCAAGAACTAACGGCCGAGGCTTTGGTGTCCAGCCTAATTTATTTTGTTTTAATCGTCGTTTTCTCCGTAGTGTTACTATGTGGAGAGGCTGACTTTCAAGTCAGTAGACGTTGATATTCACTGTGTATGTGCGATACTTCTGATGACGGTACCAGCGAAATATGTACCAGGAAATTTAATTGTTATAGAAATGTTGTGAATGCTGTGTCGCCGAGAGTGACTTAAAACTCCTGCAAGAATATTTATGTGCTCTAATTGTACCACCTCATGTGCGTCGGTGGGCTGAAGTTATTGATGTCGAACATTGTAATATCAGTACACGGAGAAGCTAATTAATTTTTGTTTTAGATCAACAATACGTGGAATCGAAGTTTATTGTGTTCTATGGGACTTTGCTGAAATCGTGTTCTCGGGGATTCAATATTGGTTGCTGTGCCTTGTGAATCTACAGTTCTTCTATGGTTT
>CM065722.1:80795497-80835497 GCA_033310375.1 Conus canariensis | reverse complement strand
AACTCGGCTGTGTGGCTCCGATCTTCCTGGTTGAGCTCATGGCAAAATCAGTTCTGGGTAAAAGGTTACAGGGACAGAGAAAACCCAACAAGTGATCGGCTGTAATGAAAATGAAACCAATGACTTCCAGGTCTGGAATCTGCGGCACTATCCACTGCTCCACTATAAGGCCGGCGACATTTCTGTCGTGCGCTGCCAGTGTGCCCTTTGACACCTGAACAACCCTGCACTGCAGACTGCAGCATGGGAGCACTGGCCTCTGGCTGATAGCACTTTGTACTTTTCGTGACTTTGTACTTTTCGTGACTTTGTGTTTTTCGTGACTTTGTACTTTTCGCGAATTTGGCTCTCTTTCCATGGAGGAGATCCATAGACTCTTTAGCAAAAAAAAAAAGAAAAAAAAGAAAAAAAAAAGACCATTCTAGCGATGGTAACCATAGCCCTTTTAACAGATAGAATCCTGCTTGTTGTTTCAGGCTCTTTTCATATCAAAGCTATAAAGGTTAACCCGTAATGTTTGCGTGGAATATTCTTTTTTATCCATAAAAACGTAAACAATCTCCGTTTTTTTTCTTTTTAGAATGTTGTTTATTAGTCAGTCACGAGGCGTTAGAAGGTAGACCGTATGTTGTCAGTTTGTGGTGTTTAAACTGATGCTTTTGCATCCACAGTGGTCAGAGTCAGTTCATGAACTGTGATCAAAGATCCTGTACAAAACAACACAATTCTCAGGGAAAGCAAAGACGTAGATATAATAGCATCAGTATCTTCGCCTTTCGGGGCTCCATAATTCACTGAAGAAATTGATTACTTCCTGTTAATCTGACTGGCTCTGTGTCTGCCTCCACTTGACGTGTGGGCCATCTGATCACTACACATCACAGCTGATCGTGTAAATCTGTCAAGTTTGAACCACCATTGACATGTTGACCATCTGATCACCACACGTCACAGCTGATCGTGTAAATGTGTCAAGTTTGAACCACCATTGACATGTGGGCCATCTGATCACCACACATCAGAGCTGATCGTGTAAATCTGCCAAGTTTGAACCACACACTGGGTGGTAAGCCCATGGGGTGGGCAACGTACAGGCACAAGGCTGACCTTACTAACCAGCAAGCAACAAAAATCTGGCATACGTGGTTACCTGACACAGAACCATTTTCTTTCTTCTGATCTTGGTTTTCCGAACTCTTACCTGCTGGCACGGTGTCGATCATTTATCGCAGTGTTCACACAGCCTTTCCAGATCCTATGGATCGTCATGCCGAGCTCAGGGAAGAATTTCTGTCCACATTCACAGGGGCATTCCACTTGTTCATTACTCACAGTCCGTTGCGGATGTTCATGCTGATCAGACTGGCGCTGTCGAGTTAAGGAAGCGTTTTCTGTTTCTGGTATTTTCGTGGCAAGTTGGAAAAGGCAAGATCGGGAGCCAGCCCACGGAATCGTAACTCTGGTCTTTCTCATCGAGGCATAGGCCAGTAGGAAGAAACTCTAGTAAGGGCTTGACAGCAGAAACACCTCAAAGAACAAGCCCCCTCAGACGAGTGATTCGGCCTTGAGCTCCCTATACTGTAAAGGAAGGATCGAAGTGAGGATGGGGCTGGGTGATTGGACACATCCATGTTACGAGTCCTGGAGCCCTTTTGGTTTAAACAAATTTATTTCCCACTTTAAAATCACGTAGCTTTACAAACAAATGTGAACATTTGAACATCAACAGGCTAATGCTTATAGTGTGTTCATATGTTTATAATTACACATGTGACAAGGAAATGACAGGATACTATTGAAGTTACTATGCTAAACAAAAGACGCAAAAAACAAAAACAAAAAAACAAAAAAAAACCGCACACACACACACACACACACACACACACACACACACACACACACACACACACACACACACACAAGCCAACAACAGCCAAACAAAAAAACACACCTACACGTATACAAAATGTAAATACATACATGTACATAAACACACTTTGCACATACGCATATACATAAACTCAAACATGTACAAAATCGAGGAAAAATAAGAAAAAATAGCAGTAAGCAAAGAATAAACACTAAAGACTATAAAATGCAAGATAATTAACCACTCATACATCATTAATGTTTAAATGAAGCGTTTTAGAGAGAGAGAGAGAGAGAGAGAGAGAGAGAGAGAGAGAGAGAGAGAGAGAGAGAGAGAGTTCTGCTCTAAGATTTCATTATCGTAAACATATGTATCATTACTGCATGCTTACAACATGTTTTACAACATGTTCTTTAAAAAAAACGCTTAGATTGTTTGATATAACGATGAACAGTTTTGAATATACTTTCGTTATCCTCACGTCGGAGGGATTGCTTACCACGGAGAAGAATACCAACTTCGAGTAGATTAGGTGCAAGGGTTGAAATCGTGTCTTTTCTGATGTTAGTGTAATTTGGACAATATAATAGAAAGTGTTCGGCCGTTTCTGAACCAGTGCCACACTGACAAACTGGGTCTGCTTTTAGATAACGGTTAAAAAGGTCTTGATTTAAATCACCTAGGCGGAGTCTGCAATGTTGAATCTGTTCATTTCTGTCTCCATAATAATAATAATAATAATAGTAATAATAATAATAATAGCCCTTTTGCTGTCAAAATGTTTGGGGCGCTACCAGGATTCGAACTTGCACGTCTTGGATCTTTGGGTGTCTCAATGTGCTGCCTTTTTGATAACCCTGTTTTATTTAGTGGAACTATTTTGGGCTTGTGAAGTTTACTTCTGTACCTCCACGACCACATACAGCTGGAACTCCTTTCAGCTGTTTCTGCCATGTCTGTCCTTCTTACCAAAGAGAAAAAGATCAGTGCGATAGTCAAAAGAAAAGGCTAAAACCAAATTTCAGGTTTCTGTCAGAAAGAGGCTCACGCTCTTTTAAATGTCATGATTCACACATCTACCTACTTGCAACACCTAGGTCTGCCGCCAGACAGACAATTGGTAGTATCCTTCGTAGCAACAGAGAGGCCTTTTCTTTGCACAAAGGAGTGAAGAATTAGAATTTCATAAATGCATTTTTGTTAACAAAGGTGAACTACACGGAGATTCGTTATAGGCAATCTGAGCCAATGAGCTTTCGTATTATATATATATATATATATATATATATATATATATATATATATATATATATATATTTTGTTAAAAATGCAAGTTTGAGACATGAAAAAACTGTTCTTTTTATCCTTCTCTCTCTCTCTCTCTCTCTCTCTCTCTCTCTCTCTCTCTCTCTCTCTCTCTCTCTCTCTCTCTCTCTTCTGTGTGTGTGTGTGTGTGTGTGTGTGTGTGTGTGTGTGTATTGTCATGTGATGTAGCCTCACATGGCGACATGTGACGTTCCGTCGCATACGCCCTTATTTGTTATAAAGCATTCCCCTAGTTAGGGAAAAGAAAAGGTAAAAGAAACAATAATTCACGTGGCCTGACCAGTGTGATCGGTGTCGCTGGTGGCTATTAAAACAGTTCAGTCAATGGACGGACGTTGTCCATTGGTCAGCAAACAAGAGCTGGTAATGCGTAGAGTTAGATGAGTACTCACTGAACGTGTACTCAAAAAGAGCGCAGGAGGGAAAAATAAGGAATAGGAAGGAGATGGCTTGGGGACACTGACCGGACAGGTTGTCTGAAGAACGAGTTCCACCTTCAATTCACCATTACCAGGTGAGGTATAGACAGATGGGGAGAAAAAAGAGAGAGTTAAGAAAAGGGAAAAAGGGAAAAGAATTTATCATTATTCAGATTTTGAAATAGATTACTTACACGGACTTCATTCGTGTTTCAGCCCTTCCCGGTGCTGTGGCAGCACCAGTAACGGAGTAGGCGACTGAGGCAGTCGCAGAAGTAGTTGATCTCCAGTGCTGTGGCAGCACCTAATTGTGAAGAAGACTGCAACAGTCGTGAGAGAAGATTTAAAGAATTTATCATGTTGACCCACAAAGATTGGTGATTGTTCCCCTGGGTCGGAATTCAACTACTAGCCATCTTTGACTCTTCGTTAGAAAATGTATGAATTGTTTCTCCAGTGAGGAGGAGAAATCATGAAAAGATGTATTCTTGAATTATGTATAATGAGATGAAAAGATATATTTGTGAATTATTATGTATAATGAGATGAGGTTTGGTCCCAACTAGTGGATCTGTGGAGTGTCTGTAGCTCCACTGGAGAGGAGGAATGAAAAATAATTCTTAGAAACAAACCAGTTGAAAGATTTGAAAAGTTGATTGTTGTTTAGTAAATTATTCCCCGGAAAGGAGGGGGAGAAGAAGAGTTATTGTGGTGCACCTTTTGGTTGTTTGGAGAGATTGCGGGTGCACGGAGTGAATGCTGGGCTGAGTGCGGGCATGCATTTATGCACAGTGTGACATATATATATATATATATATATATATATATATATATATTAATGCTGAACAATTAAGTAGTGGGGGAAAACAAGTGCAGGCTAACAATTCTTCAGTCATGATAGTAATGACTTGGCAAAGGTTTGAACTTTTAGAAACGAAAAGAAAAAAATTGAAGATGAAGAAAATGGGGGAATATATTATAAATATGAGAAACCCTTCACTAGCCACCTGAGGGAACCATCGCAATCCCTCTCGAAGGCACATCTATTTGTATTGCCTGCTCCTAGGCCTTTCGTCCGCTGGATCGGACTCATCAGGGAGACACGGCTGATTGTGTCTGTGCTCTTGGTGTCAAATAGAGACACACCACAGTCCATAATTCTGTGGTGTTCTCACCACCAAGGGTTCAAAAGAGAATGCAACGGCACCCCCGAAGCAGCCAGCGAAGGGTAGCAAAATGGAACAAAACGAAAGTGTGGAGAGGAAAAAAGTTGCTGAAAGACTAAAAGCATTATGCACACAGTATAAGATGTAGGGGACAATCTTTGAGCCTATGCTTGAGGATCCATTCAAGGATACAAGGGAGATCAAAAGATGTGGAACAGTCTGAGTGGTCAGCTCTGCTGTTCAGTAACCCAAGCATTGTAAGTGGCTAAGAATTGTACAGAACAACCTTTACTTGGATCTCCTAAGAGATGCAATCTCCCACTGATTGACCAAACAATATAATGCTGAACAATTAAGTAGTGGGGGAAAACAAGTGCAGGCTAACAATTCTTCAGTCATGATAGTAATGTCTTGGCAAAGATTTGAACTTTTAGAAACGAAAAGAAAAAAATTGAAGATGAAGAAAATGCGGGGAATATATTATAAATATGAGAAACCCTTCACTAGCCACCTGAGGGAACCATCGCAATCCCTCTCGAAGGCACATCTATTTGTATTGCCTGCTCCTAGGCCTTTCGTCCGCTGGATCGGACTCATCAGGGAGACACGGCTGATTGTGTCTGTGCTCTTGGTGTCAAATAGAGACACACCACAGTCCATAATTCTGTGGTGTTCTCACCACCAAGGGTTCAAAAGAGAATGCAACGGCACCCCCGAAGCAGCCAGCGAAGGGTAGCAAAATGGAACAAAACGAAAGTGTGGAGAGGAAAAAAGTTGCTGAAAGACTAAAAGCATTATGCACACAGTATAAGATGTAGGGGACAATCTTTGAGCCTATGCTTGAGGATCCATTCAAGGATACAAGGGAGATCAAAAGATGTGGAACAGTCTGAGTGGTCAGCTCTGCTGTTCAGTAACCCAAGCATTGTAAGTGGCTAAGAATTGTACAGAACAACCTTTACTTGGATCTCCTAAGAGATGCAATCTCCCACTGATTGACCAAACAATATAATGCTGAACAATTAAGTAGTGGGGGAAAACAAGTGCAGGCTAACAATTCTTCAGTCATGATAGTAATGTCTTGGCAAAGATTTGAACTTTTAGAAACGAAAAGAAAAAAATTGAAGATGAAGAAAATGGGGGGAATATATTATAAATATGAGAAACCCTTCACTAGCCACCTGAGGGAACCATCGCAATCCCTCTCGAAGGCACATCTATTTGTATTGCCTGCTCCTAGGCCTTTCGTCCGCTGGATCGGACTCATCAGGGAGACACGGCTGATTGTGTCTGTGCTCTTGGTGTCAAATAGAGACACACCACAGTCCATAATTCTGTGGTGTTCTCACCACCAAGGGTTCAAAAGAGAATGCAACGGCACCCCCGAAGCAGCCAGCGAAGGGTAGCAAAATGGAACAAAACGAAAGTGTGGAGAGGAAAAAAGTTGCTGAAAGACTAAAAGCATTATGCACACAGTATAAGATGTAGGGGACAATCTTTGAGCCTATGCTTGAGGATCCATTCAAGGATACAAGGGAGATCAAAAGATGTGGAACAGTCTGAGTGGTCAGCTCTGCTGTTCAGTAACCCAAGCATTGTAAGTGGCTAAGAATTGTACAGAACAACCTTTACTTGGATCTCCTAAGAGATGCAATCTCCCACTGATTGACCAAACAATATAATGCTGAACAATTAAGTAGTGGGGGAAAACAAGTGCAGGCTAACAATTCTTCAGTCATGATAGTAATGACTTGGCAAAGATTTGGACTTTTAGAAACGAAAAGAAAAAAATTGAAGATGAAGAAAATGGGGGAATATATTATAAATATGAGAAACCCTTCACTAGCCACCTGAGGGAACCATCGCAATCCCTCTCGAAGGCACATCTATTTGTATTGCCTGCTCCTAGGCCTTTCGTCCGCTGGATCGGACTCATCAGGGAGACACGGCTGATTGTGTCTGTGCTCTTGGTGTCAAATAGAGACACACCACAGTCCATAATTCTGTGGTGTTCTCACCACCAAGGGTTCAAAAGAGAATGCAACGGCACCCCCGAAGCAGCCAGCGAAGGGTAGCAAAATGGAACAAAACGAAAGTATAATATTTCCTTTTGCTTTTTAGGTGGTACTTTTGGTTGTTGTTTTTTTTTTTTGAAAACTCAACAAACATACTACAGTATTGCACACCAGCCTTTTTCTGGGATAGCATTCTTCTTGAAACCGAAAAGGCAGAGGAGTCAAGTTACCACTTTCTGCGGTCACTGAGGAGAAACAATCAGGTTTCGAAATACCGGTATCTGACCAGGAGTTATATGTTAGTGAGTTTCCTCCCCATTGGAGATTGTCTCCCCTTTGGAGATTATAAGCTTGCTGAAGGCTCATTTTGAGAAGCATTTATTATTCCCATTCACCCTCTCAAGCACATACTGTTAGTTAGGCAGAATTATCTACCACTGCAGATATGAATGCTTATCTCCCCCTATTTCTTCAATCTAAGACATAAGAGCAAGCTTTGTTTATAATTGATATATATATATATATATATATATATATATATATATATATATATGTGTGTGTGTGTGTGTGTGTGTGTGTGTCTTGGATAATGAAGTTTTTATGTATGAAAGGAGCAAAATGCCAGCTATTCATTTATTGTAAAATAATTTCACGCTCTTTAGTATTTCTTATTGAAAAAGAGAAAATTATGATGCAGACACGTTAAAAGTGGGTTCCCTCTGGGACATTAACCATCAATAATTTAGCACAGCAAAAGAATTGTCAAATGTGACTTACTGCATTTTCTTCCTTCAGTTCTGAGGTTTTCATTAATAGTAACTATGTGTGAATATTTTGCATGGATGGTGAGCCAGACACAACGGAAGCTGGGACAGATAGCACAATTTTCTATCGTTCCGGCCTCACAAGGCCCATTTTGTCTTCCTCACCGTGTTGCTGCCTTTGCGGTCCGGTTCGTCCGTCTGTAGTTTTCCTTGTCAGAGAGTGATAAGTGTTCCCTGTGCGACTGGCATGCAAGAGAAATAAAAGGGAGAAAATCCCGCTTCGTTCTCTGCGTCTTCTTGGCTGGCTGCTGTCCCTTGACTCCTGCACTTATCACCATCTGCCTGTCTTCACCTGCACACCCCTTACCCCTCCACACCATCACAGTATACATAGTGATCATGCATCGATGTCCAGGGGGACTTTTTTTTTATTATTTCAAATGTATTGAAATTCTTTGTGACTGACAATGAAAAGCTCACAGAAAGGGAGCAGGGGGGTGGAGGGGGGGGGGGGGGGGGGGGGGGGGGGGGGGGGGCTTTCCTTTACAAACAAAACCTTGAAATTTTGTCGCAACGAAAGTCTTTTTTTTTCTCAATCCTTGCCCTCTCCTTACTTTTTCTGGCTGAAAGGGTATTAATATTGCTTAAAAATGCCATTTGAGTTGTCAAGTAACGTTGTACAGGCCAGGGGAACATGTGACATAGCCATCGCCCCAGCAGCTCTCTCCTCCCTGTCCTCTCCATTGTTCATGGCATGATAGTGATGCAACAACTGTGACAGCCACCATCTCGCTTTGAACGTCAGAGTTGATAGTCATGTCCATGGAAGCATACTGGCTTCATGGGCCGATAATGTCTGTGTTCATGGGGAAAACATGTACTATCCTTGAGAAAACCAGTGATGTGTGTTCATGGGGTAACCATGTATTATCCTTGAGATAAAAAAACAGATATCTGCTCATGGGAAAAACATGTAATATCCTTGAGGTAAAAAACAGATATCTGCTCTTGGGGAAAACATGTAATATCCTTGAGAAGACAGTGACGTGTGTTCATGGGGTAAGCATGTATTATCCTTCCGATGAAAAAACAAATATGTGTTCATGGGGAAAACATGTATTATCAATAAGTAAAACTGAATTGTGCTCACAGGGAAAACATGTATTATCCTTGAGAAATACCGTAATGTGTGTTAACAGAGGAAACATTTCTTACAATTGAAAAATACCATCACGTGTGTTTATGAGGAGAACATCTATTATCCTTGGAAAATACCGTGATGCGTGTTCATGCTGAAAATAGGTACCATCCTGGAGAAAAACGTGATGCGTGTTCGTTAAGAAAACATGTATTATCCTTGAGAAAAAAAATTCTGATGTGTGTTCATGTGGAAGTCATGCATTATCCTTGAGAAAAAACAGTGATGTATTTTTGTGGGGAAACATGTATACTCAGAGGCATAAAAAACGCGAAAAAATAGAGACAGTGCACGATTGTTCACATTGTGAACAGGACGTAAGCAATGTCGCTGTCACGTGCAACATTAGCAGTACGTGGTGTCTTGGCCGGTTGTAACCTCGTAACAGTGGGTGAATGTTGCCGGGTCAGCGTTTTTGGCACGAGGAGTGCATTTGCCATGTGGACTACCTACGCCACGTGCATCAATGTGAATTGCAACTCAATGTGGCCCCGATTGTGGGGCTATAAATTTCCAAACCCCAAAAAGTTCAAATTATCCCTTCCAGCGGCGCCAACATAATGCCGAGACTTTCTTGTCAAGATCGTTGCATAGCAATGGGGCAACTGCAGGCCGGGGTTCCAATGAGGCAGGTCGCTATCGCATTCGGAGTCCACATTTCCACCGTCTATCGCCTTCTGGACCGCTTTCAAGCAAGAAACACCACTGATGACAGACCGAGGAGCGGCAGACCGAGGGTCACCACAGCAGCCCAAGACCGCCATCTTCTGCGTCAGCATCGACGGGAGCCTTACCAAACCGCTGCCAACACAGCCAGGAACACCGTCAGCAACCATGGCAGGCCAATCAGCAGCAGAACCGTGCGTCGCCGACTGAACACAGTTGGTCTCCAATGCAGGCGTCCAGCCCGGCGACCTATCCTGACACTCCAGCATCGCCAGAACCGTATGCAGTGGGCACAGATCCACGTGCATTGGCGCCATCGGGACTGGGGCCGAGTCCTCTTCGGTGATGAAAGCCGGTTCTGCGTCGACCCAGGCGATGGCTGCATCCGGATCTGGAGAAGAGCGGGGGAACACTTCACGCATGCCAACATCACCGAAAGGGACCCATGGGGTGGTGAAAGCATCATGATCTGGGGGGTTATCGGCATGAATCGCCGTATTGGGCCAGTCATCTTCCAGAATGTGGGTCCAGGATGTGGTAACGGGGTCAGTGCTGTTCATTACATCGACCAAGTCCTGAGGCCCCACATCCTTCCGCATTTCCAGCGGCATCCACAGAACCTGTTTCAGCAGGACAACGCAAGGCCGCACACTGCCCGTGCTACGCAGAACTTCCTGAGCAGAACAACATCAATCTGCTGCCTCACCCAGCCCGTTCTCCCGACCTTATCCCAATAGAGCATTTCTGGGATGCCCTTCAGAGGCAGTTGAACCAGCTCAACCCCAGACCCCAGACAGCAGCTCAGCTTGCTGTCGCTGTGGGCCAGGTGTGGTGGCAAGTCCCCCAGAGGCAGACCAACACTCTAGTGCGCTCGATGTACCGCAGGTGCACAGCTGTGATCAATGCTCGAGGTGGTCACACCAGATACTGACATTCTGCTGTTAACACAGGGTCAAGGTCAAGTTCATGTGACCTTATTTTCTACCAGAATGAACTTTGAAAGGACACTTTTGCGGTGTTTGATTGCTTTTTCTCACTTTCTATTACCAGTTCAAAGGAATCGTTGGCCAAATTACATCAAAATTTCTATACAGTTTATTTTCGCGTTTTTTATGCCTCTGAGTATATTATCCTTAAGAAAACCAGAACTATATGTTCATGGGGAAAACATGTACTATCATTGATAAAACCACACATGTATTATCCTTGAGAGAAACAGAGATATATGTTCGTGGGGAAAGCACGTATAATCTTGAGAGAAACAGTGATGTGTTGTAACCCTGAGGATCACAACTGTTGTCCTGAGGATTATAACCTTGTTCTGTTGTCCTGAGGATCATAACCTTGTTCTGCTGTCCTGAGGATCATAACCTTGTTCTGTTGTCCTGAGGATCATAACCTTGTTCTGCTGTCCTGAGGTTCATAACCTTGTTCTGTTTTCCTGAGGATCATAACCTTATTCTGTTGTCCTGAGGATCATAACCTTGTTCTGTTGTCCTGAGGATCATAACCTTATTCTGCTGTCCGTATGATTCACAAGCAATGTCGTGTTTTTCAAGAGAAAACAGTCATCATCGCTGCGGTCCCTTAGCACCACATCTGCTGTCACTGTCTTCAGGTGTAAAACAGTTATTTCCCTGAAGAAAAACCGCAGGAAACATGGAAGACAGCTTCGTTCTGTATTTAAGCCAGCAGTCTGCATAGCAATACCGATTCTACCAGTGCTCTTTGGCCCTTGAGGGAAAATACAGAGCACGGCGGATTCCCTATTATTACTGTGTTCCTCGATAGAACACCCGTGTTCTGCAGGGAAGAAAGAATAATTATAGTCATTATCTTGGGTGAAAATGTGAAAACAATTGTGAACGGACAAACACAGGGATAATGGCTATTATTGTGTGGAAAACAGCTGTAATCGTAAGAAAACCAGTTGTGATCCTAAAAACGTGTTTGTGTTGTTTTCCTCAATAATAACAGTGGCTTTTGCAAGGGACACGACAATCGTCTCATTTACTATGCTACCATGAACACATGCTTAGTTAAAGTCAGACAGAAAGGAGGCTGTGTTAAAGGAGTGCTGGAGGGAGAGAGTGTGTGAGGGGTTAGGGAGAACAAGAAACACACACACACACACACACACACACACACACACACACACACACACACACACACACACACACTCACACAGTTTCAGTTTCAGATTCATCAAGGAGGTGTCACTGCGTGCGGACTAGTCCATATACGCTACATCGCATCCGCTAAGTTTTGAGACCACACTACACATGATTTGAAGCTGATGGATAAATGAATTAACAACAAAGATGAGACAATTGAGGAAGAGGGTCTCGTGGCTAAGACTCAGCGGATGTCTGACCTACGCATTAGCCCAACGCGCTGGTCAGACGTAAGCAAGTTGAATAAATACACACGCACACACACACACACAGAGAGAGAGAGAGAGAGAGAGAGAGAGAGAGAGAGAGAGAGAGGGGGATAGCTAACCAGCCAGCCAGGTAGACCGACAAACAGGCAGACAGACACAGAGACAAGACAGATTGACAGAGGGAGAGACTGACAGAAAGACAGATAAACAGGGGCAGGACAGACAGAGGGATAGACAGACAGAGAGATGAGACAGATAGACAGAGGGATAGTCCCTGATCTGGGAACAACTTTTCCTTGAGATATTCCAGGAAGCAGTGTGTTCATATCATCATCATCATCATCATCATCATCATCATCATCATCATCACCACCACCATCACCACCACCACCACCACCTTCATCATCGTTCTCTCTCTCTCTCACTCTCCACATTCAACTTGCTTACATAGATACATATATACACACGTACTTACACAGATAATGATTTATTCAGTATAAGAGATGGAAAGTCTTCAAAGAGAACATCACAGGGAAAGCATTGGTGAGATAAAAGGTAACAATCAAAATAAGCTGTAAACTCCTGCAGATGTTGTATACAATGCAAAGCCGACAGGTCCATTTTAGACAAGCATGTCCTCTCCCCACGTTTCACACAGCAGATACAAAAGGCACACAGCAGCATTCTCTTAACAACCGTCAGCACGAGAATACCCGGAGATTAGCATAATGCACAGCACCATAGGGCAGCGTACACAATCTGACACCTGTTCTTTCCATCGCTTCTCTCCCCATACCTTCATAGAAACCCTGTACTTTTCTCTTTCCTCCCTCAAGCCCTGTATGGAACTTCAGGTTGGCGACAGCACCCCTTCCAACTCACTCTCCACAGAATCCCCCCCCCCCCCCCCTTTTTTTTTTTTTTTGCCGCTCTCCCCTGCCCTCCAACAAATAACTTGAACACGAAGAAAAGTTTAAAGTTGGTTTTGTCAGAAAGAGAGTAACGGAATGCATGTGTTCATATACGTGTGTGAGTGACTGTGAACTCAACTGTAACAGGACAGAAGCTGAAGACCGACAGTATATGTGAAGCTGCCCAAAGGTGCAGGTGTTAAATGTTGACGACGATTACACCTACAGGCAGTGTTTGCTGTGCTGCATCTGTAATATTCAGTTTGTGGAGCAATCCTACTGGGCCTCTTTTGGCTTATCATCTGTCTTTCATTCCTTTCCAGATATATGTTTGCGGTGACAGAAGCCCTCAAGTAAATTACTTATCTTTCTCTTTGTGTAGCACATGGATAACATTATTCACTTCAGTTGTTCTGTGAGAGAATCTCTTGAGTGACTTGAGTCCACGACAGTGGTAAGCCCTTGTTTTTATGCATGACAGTGTGTCAGATCATGTGCCCAAATCCTTACTTGAAAATAAGTTAAGTTTAGTTAACCCCCTCTGTGATATCTAGTAATCCCAACGCGATCTCTCTCCAGAAGGGGGATATTATGATAAAACTTGACATCTATCTCCAGGAAATGGAGATTACAACAAAACTTGACATGATCTATCTCCAAAATGTGACATGATCTATCTCCAGGAGACGGAGATTATGGCAAAATTTGACACGATCTATCTCAATGAGGGGGGATTATAAGAAAACGACGTGATCTATCTCCAGGAGGGTGAGATTATAACAAAATTGGATGTGATCTATCTCCAGGAGGGGGAGGTTGTAACAAAACTTGACGTGACCTTTCTCCCTGGTAGAAGAGATATATTTTTTTTATTAATCTGACATGATGTTTCACCATGGGAGGGAGATTGCTTACCGGCATGGTTTAAAAAAAAGCATGCGATAGAAATGATTTAACTGACTTGATCCTTTCCTGCGAGAGGAGGATGAAACATGGAAAATATATAGTATGTCATGGTCATAAAGGGTGTTAATATGCGGCTTGTCTTTTTCCCTGCTAGGGGTGGTTGAAAGAAAAAGCAACTTAATAATTTTATATGACAATCAGAATTGAGAGTGTGGAAATATTTCAAATCAAACTGACGTGATGGTCAGCAGTTGTTCCTCCCTTTGATTAGAGAAGGTGAGCTAATACAAAAAATATGATACAAGTAGATGAATGAGAAAAAACTTGAATACAAGGAATATTAAGACAGATATCTGTGGTTTTAAGGAGCAAATCTCTCTTGGCATTGTCGTCTGTTTACTTTATTTGTTATGTTGTCTTTGTATGTTTCAACTGACGAGGAGAAAGACCTCTCAGTGTTGACAATGAGGCATGGAAACCTGGTGATAATTAATGATAAGGAGGCTTGGAAGCCTGTTAATAATCGATGAGATGTGTAGACCTCTCACTAGCCGATGACGAAGCGAGTAGGACTGTCCATGGTTGATGACGAGGCATGGGTGCCTGTCACGCTGCTGATGGTGAACAGCAGTTATGCCCTTGGATGGAGTATTCTGAAAGAAAAATTTGCCTGAAGAGAAGAGCTGGTAAGCCAGCTGATTTGGAGATTTTGTTTATTTTTGTCTGGTCATGTTTACCATTAGAGATTTCTCCATCAATTTGAGTTGTTAAGAAGTGAAATGGTTGAAGGAGGATTAGTAAACATATAACACATTTGCTTTTATTTCAAAAAAAAAAAAAAAAATTGGCTTCGCCTTTCCTAATAAAAGAAACCTGCAGAAATTGTATTCCTTTGGAAGAGAGGTGTCATGTGTGAAGGCAATGGTCTTTATATAAATAATGCATTGTTATGGATGATTAGAGAGAAAATGGAAACATTCTAATTGTGTCAAAATTGCAAGTGTCACTAATTCAATTTTAGGTAATGTTCGTAGTAGGCTTAAGAAGCCTTAAAGTTTAAATAACCTGAAAAAGTAGAAAAGTTTCAAGTTAAATTTGCTGTAAAGATGACAGTAATGGAATGCACGTGTTCATGTAAATGTGTCAGCGATTGTTAATCCGACTGTAAAGAGACAGACGCTGAAAACTGACAGTATGCATGAAGTGCCCCAAACTGCATTTGTTGAATGCTAACGACGAATACAACTACAGGTAGTGTTTGCTGCACTGTACCTGTATTAGTTAGTTTTGTGTGAGCAAATCTACTGGGCCTCTTTTGGCTCGTCATCTGTCTTTCATTCTTTTCCAGATTTTTGTTTGTGGAGACAGAAGCCCACAGGTAAATTACTTATCAATCTCTTTGTGTGGTATCTGGATAACGTTGTTTACTTCAGTTGTTTTCTGAGTGAATCCCTGGTGCAACATGAGTCCTTGACAGTGGTGACATCCTAGTTTTCATTCATGAGAGTGTGTCAGAACACATGGCCATGTCCGTACTTGAAAATGAGTTAAATTTGTTTAACCCACTCCATGACAACGACAAAAATAGACTAAAATATGTTTTAAAAAGTATTAACTCTAGAAATCCATTTTGGTCTGACCCTGCATGTCAGGGCTGTACTTATGCCTATTTTCATAATGTATCCCAGCCTTAAGCAAGCCTGAGAGATAGTGACACCTACAGTGTTGATCAGGAAATTTGAGCACCATCCCTAAAGAAGCATCCATTATGAAGATGAAACTCAACTGTTTCACTCGAGTCTTCCCAAATGAGTCCATAGCGAAGTCAACTCTGGTCAGTAGCCTAAAAATCCAACAAACACGTGGTTCTCATGGTCATCGAACCCACGACCTCCAAACGCAGAATCCGCAAGGCTAACCACTGCGCCACAGAGGACGGTTTGCCAAGTACGCTTGGACATTGACTGGCTTATGACACGCTTGGATTTGCTGTGTCTGACCTAAATACTGCGCCACAGTGGAGGGTTTGCCAATTACGTTGGATACTGACTGGCTTATGACAGACTTGGATGTGCTGTGTCTAACCTAAAATTGCACAAAAAGGAGAGAGAGAGAGAGAGAGAGAGAAGAGAGAGAGAGAGAGAGAGAGAGAGAGAGAGAGAATTAATACATAAAATAATGAAATGACAAAAAGGCACAATCGTAATATCTCTAAATGTCAGGCAGTATTTTACTATTAACAACAATAAAAAGATGCTTGCCCGTTAACGCTATAACACGATCAGTATAATGTTTACATACACTCATAGAAAAAATATGATAATCTAAGAAGTAACGCATTCAGCAGAAAATGTATAAACACTAGAAAATTCACTGTTCTGTTATAAGGTTATGAACACAGGTTAATAATCCATTGCAAAACTCCTGCACTCTTATTGTGCCATAAATCTTAACAGAAGATCAAATACGAGTTAGAGAGAGAGAGAGAGAGAGAGAGAGAGAGAGAGAGAGAGAGAGAGAGAGAGAGAGAGAGAGAGTTTTGTCACATTACGATCTCTTTCTAGTTGTTCCTACTTGTGTTTGTTTTTGTGATGTTGCCGTTCAGTGTTGGATACTTTCACTGTGACATTTCAAGGCTTCAGTCAGCGAAGAAAAATCCCGTAATGATCATGATTTTTCCTCTATCCCTCATCTCTATCATCATCATCTCTTTAGACAAAGAGCTCAAAAATCTTAAACTGCATCATAAGAACCGTCATATGTTAGAGCTCACCCTTATCCCCTTTCTGCTCTTCTCCATATCATCTCCTGTGGTACATATATACTTCTAGTCAGACTGCCTTCATTTTGGGTGATCTTAAGTTCCAGTTTCTCAGGAAGATGCAGCTGTCATGGAACGCTTGTTCATTTAGAGCGGGTGAAGGAGGTCTCCTTGGTAGGCGCCATGTTGACTGGGCGTCGAGTGTTTGGAGGCTTGTCTTGCATGGGCGCCGAGGTGCTGTCAGCCCTGCGGAACATGCTCTGGCAGAAGGCTCGCACGGCAGGGTCGCGGGCCGTGTACAGCACAAAGATGGAAAAGCCCTGGAAGGCGGTGGTGCAAGTGAACAGGTACTGGAAGACCACTCGAGCATCCTCCAGAGCGAAGAAGGCAAAGACCCAGCTGAGACCTGCAGGAAACAGAGAAGACAGAGAGATAATCCAGACACCAGGCAGGTCCAGCTGAGACCTGGAGGAAAGAGAGAAGACAGAGGGGCACTGGCAGGTCCAGCTGAGGCTTGAAGGAAGGTGAGAAGATAGAGGTAACCTGTCCTTTGAGAACTATGAAAATCAGCAGGAAAACCATAATAAATGTCATGTATGTTTTTCTCCGAAATGTGTTTTGTTAACATTGCGTGTCTAAATTGCCCACCTGCACATATAACTCCTCCACCACCCCACCACATTCTTTTCCCAGACAGTTCCATACCTTTGTTTCTGGCCAGACGACTTGTTTGCCTGAAGAATTAAGTATGCTAGGTGACCAAGTGACAGTGTATTTGTGTGTATTTGTGTGTGTGTGTTGTGTGTGTGTGTGTGTGTGTGTGTGTGTGTGTCTGTGTCTGTGTCTGTGTCTGTGTAAATGTGTGTAAACGTGTGTGTGTGTGTGTGTGTGTGTGTGTGTGTGTGTGTGTGTGTGTGTAAATGTGTGTGTGTGTATGAAGAGGGGAAGAGAGAGAGAGAGAGAGAAAAGAGAGAGAGGAAGGAAACCTACCCTGCACCACAAAGCAGCTGACAGAGGCACGGACACTGATGTCAGTGTAAGTACGCCCACCGACGCCGATGGTGGGCCGACGGCAGAGGCTGACTACCACCGACACGTAGATGACAATGTTGAAGCAGATAATGATGGCGATAGGAGCCAGGAAAGCGTAGTAAAATGCTGCAAGTGACATCCAGCAACTGAAGAGAAAAAAGAAACGACAAAACATGATCAGTTTTTTTTATCTTCAGAATCTGGCACTGAAAGAAAAAAAAAGACAAGACAGAATGATCTCCAAACATCCAGCGACTGAAGAACACACACACACACACACACACACACACACACAACACACACACACACACACACACACACACACACACACACACGAGAGAGAGAGAGAGAGAGAGAGAGAGAGAGAGAGAGAGAGAGAGAGAGAGAGAAAGAGCATGACAAGGAGATTCTCGTACATCCAATAACTGAACAAAACCGCAGAAGCATTTAACAACTGAACACACAACAATATAGCATGTTATTCCAACCTTCAACACCTGAACACATAACAATATAGCATGTTTCTTCAACATTCAACACCTGAAACACACAACAATATAACATGTTTCTCCGACCTTCAACACCTGAACACACAACAATATAGCATGTTTCTTCAACATTCAACACGTGAACACACAACAATATAGCATGTTTCTCCAACATTCAACACCTGAACACACAACAATATAGCATGTTTCTTGAGCATTCAACAACTGAACACATAACAACGTAGCATGTTTCTCCAACATTCAACACCTGAACACACCACAATATAGCATGTTTCTTCAACATTCAACAACTGAACACACAACAAGATGGGATCTTTCTCCAACATTCAACAATTACACAGCAAGATAGGATCTTTCTCCAACATTCACCAACTGAACACAGAACAAGGTAATGTGTTTCTCCAACATTCAACAACTGAACACAGAACAAGCGAGGATGTTTCGCCAATATTCAACAACTGAATACAGAACAAGACAAGATGTTTCTCGAATATTCAACAGCTGAACACAGAACAAGATAGGATGTTTCTCAAACATTCAACAGCTGAACAGCTGTTGCTTCAACATCCAGGACTAAAAAAACTAGAACAAACACAATGAAAAGAACTAAAAGAAAACGTCAAGCAAGACAGGTTGTTTCTTCAATATCCAACGACCGAAGGAAATTACCACAGAACAAAACAGGATGTTATCATAGTCCGCTGCTGAAGAACATAACTACAGAATCAAACAGGTTGTGTCTCCAATATCAAAGAACTGAAGAGAACCACTAGGAACAAGGCAAGTTGTTTTCTGTGATATTCTGCAACTGAATAAAATTACTGTAGAAAAAAAAGACATGGCGTATCTCCAGGATCCAGCAACCGGAGAATAGAACAGAACACAGGGTGTATTGCCTTACCAACTATACTGACATTCTCGTGCTCTGACTCTACATCATTTACATACTACTCGGAATGTTCAGCAACGGTAAACTAACACAACTTAACTGCCGCTTTATATGTTTACAGTTTCTATACACTAGCTACAGACAATATTGTCCTATCCATCATATTCTTTGAACTTTTCTAGGTAATGCGTCAACAAAGGTGTTTTATTATCGCGCTGGTCTCTCGAATGGTCTGTTTCTAGAGTTCATCATCTCCATTATTCTCACTGATCATTCTGAAGATATATCCAACAGTGATTCATTCATGCTCCTTTATAGTGATGGGTAGGTAAGATGAAAGTGCACAAAAACATACACCGTCACAATACAATGTAACACACCATCACAATGAAATACAATTCACCAACATAATGAGATCAACAGTAAAGTAAAATACATCACCAAATTGAATAGCAATACATCAACAAGATGAACTGCAATACGCTAACAACTGAACACAATATACCAGAACGGTGAAGTTCGTGACACTAATACAATGGGGGTGCAGTACACCTACGCATTGGACTGTCGTATACCAACACAAGTCAATACGACACTGACACACCGAAGTACAGTACACCACAGCAATGCACCGCACCGACACTAGAAAACAAAACACACAACTACAAGGAAGCGGAATATATCAATGCAATGAAGTACCATGTATCGACACAAGTAAATAACATACACCTGTACAACAAACTACAAATATATCAACACGATGGTGTGCGCTAATACTAACGCAGTATAGTACAACGCACCGACACAAGAAAAGGCAATGTTCTACGCTTTAAAATACAATTATCAACTCCAAGAAGTACAGTGTAGCGACACAATCCTATACAATACACCAACACAACGAAGTACATCTACACGATAAAGGGCAATAAATCAACACAATGAAGAAAAATATACCAACGTAGTGAAGTACAAATCACCAACGAAATGAAGTACAATGTACGACACACAGGTACAAGGCATCAACAATGTTAAGGACAATACATCAACACTATGATGTACAACACAACGAGGTATAATAATGCAACACAGTTAGGGGCAATACATCAACACTATGATGTACAACACAACGAGGTATAATAATGCAACACAGTTAGGGGCAATACATCAACACTATGATGTACAACACAACGAGGTATAATAATGCAACACAGTTAGGGGCAATACATCACACTATGATGTACAACACAACGAGGTATAATAATGCAACACAGTTAGGGGCAATACATCAACACTATGATGTACAACACAACGAGGTATAATAATGCAACACAGTTAGGGGCAATACATCAACACTATGATGTACAACACAACGAGGTATAATAATGCAACACAGTTAGGGGCAATACATCAACACTATGATGTACAACACAACGAGGTATAATAATGCAACACAGTTAGGGGCAATACATCAACACTATGATGTACAACACAACGAGGTATAATAATGCAACACAGTTAGGGGCAATACATCAACACTATGATGTACAACACAACGAGGTATAATAATGCAACACAGTTAGGGGCAATACATCAACACTGTGATGTACAACACAACGAGGTACAATAATTCAACACAGTTAGGGCAATACATCAACACCATGATGTACACCACATTGAGGTACAATAATTCAACACAGTTAGGCGAAATACATCAACACCATGACGTATAACACAATGAGGTACAATAATTCAACACGGTTAAGGGCAATACATCAACACTGTGATGTACACCACCACGATGTACAATAATTCAACACAGTTAGGGGCAATACATCAACGTCATAATGTACAACACAATGAGGTACAACACATCAACACTAAGAAAGACAACACACAAGTAATGAAGATGAACACACCAACATAACACACTTATCATCTGTCAACACACCAACATGATACCCTTACTATCTGTCAACACACAAACACGATACCTAGATTATTTGCCAAGACACCAAATTAATACTCTGACTATCTGTCAAGACGCCAAATTAATACCCTTACTATCCGTCAGCACACTTACATGATACCCTTACCATCTATTAACACACCAACATCATACCCTTTCTGTCTGTCAACACACCAACATCATACCCTTACTACCTGTCAACACACCAACATCATACCCTTACCATCTGTCAACACACCAACATCATACCCCTTACTATCTGTCAACACACCAACATCATACACTTACTATCTGTCAACACATCAACATAATACACTTACTATCTGTCAACACACCAACATAATACACTTACTATCTGTCAACACACCAACATAATACACTTACTATCTGTCAACACACAAACATAAAATATAACACCCTTACTATTCGTCAATACACCAACATGATACCCTTACTCTCCGTCAACACACCAACATGATACCCTTCCTATCTGTCAACACTCCAACATGATACCCTTACTATCCGTCAACACATCAACACGATATCCATATTATCTGTCAACATACCAACATAATACCCTTACTATCCGTCAACACACCAACATAATACCCTTACTATCTGTCAACATACCAACATGATAGCCTTACTATCTGTCAATACATCCACATGATACCCTTACTATCTGTCAACATTCCAACATCATACCCTTACTATCTGTCAACACACCAATACAATACCCTTACTATCTGTCAACACACCAACATAACACCTTTACTATCTGTCAACACACCAACATCATACCCTTACTATATATCAACACACCAACATAACACCCTTACTATCTGTCAACACACCAACATCATACCCTTACTATCTGTCAACACACCAATATAACACCCTTACTATCTGTCAACACACCAACATCATACCCTTACTATCTGTCAACACACCAACATCATACCCTTACTATCTGTCAACACACCAACATCATACCCTTACTATCTGTCAACACACCAACATCATACCCTTACTAACTGTCAACACACCAACATAACACCCTTACTATCTATCAACACACCAACATCATACCCTTACTATCTGTCAACACACCAACATAATACCCTTACTATCTGTCAACACACCAACATAACACCCTTACTATCTGTCAACACACCAACATAATACCCTTACTATCTATCGCCGCCGCGATACAGCTCCACGTCCAGCGCCGACACAACGATCACTGGAATGACTGGTAGTCCTGCACACACACACACACACACACACCACACACACACACACACACACACACACACACACACACACATACACACGCGCGCGCGCACGCACACATAGACATACACACATGCATGCACGCACTCAGACATAGAAACACACCCATGCACACACATACACACCCACGCGCAGACAGACAGACAGACAGACACACACACACACACACACACACACACACACACACACACACACACACACACACACACATGCACACGAATAACTGAAATTGAAACGATTTATCTCCTTACGGTCAAAAGGGATGTACTGTTTTGTTCATTATTTATGTTTGTTCACGTCTGACTTTTTGTCGAAAACTCACTGTCTGTTTTCTGCAGTCCATTAAATTTGCATTAATCTACATCTTGTTTTGTCTGTTTATTTGTATTTTGAGTCATTTTCACGCCCCCCCCCCCCCCCCCCACACACACACACACACACAATGCACGCACGCACGCGCACACTCGCACGCAAACGAGAGAAAAGAGAGAGAGAGAGAGAGAGAGAGAGGAGAGAGAGAGAGAGAGAGAATGTCTACTGTTGGGTCTACCAGTCTAACAACTCAAGTTTTCCATTATGTGGATACTCTATATTTGGAGATGTATGGATGTCGAAGTGTACTGACACTAAAATCTATCACAGAGAACTCTTTGCTGATGTATGGCTGCAAGCTATTGTTGTTGTTTTTGTTGTTGTTGTTGTTGTTGTTTGTTGTTTGTTTGTTTGTTTGTTTTCTTTTTTCGTTTTTATTTTCAAACTACGTTTATTATTTCTTTGTTTGTGGGTGTTTCTTTTTTATTTTATTTATTTTTTTTGTTTGTTTGTTTCCACTGTGAAAGAATGTTTCTCTCCTCTTGAATAAAATAATATGTAGCAAGATCAAATTACATCCGTGCCCATAGACTATAACAACATCACGTAATCTCAAACGAAATTGTTAATGATTCCTCCAGCTAAAAGACAGACTGTCATCAGAACATGAGTCTGTGTACTAAGTTCAATTATTCAGCAAATCCAGGTATAAACATTAAAAGAGATTAGTAAAACAAAGAAATTATGAGCCACGTCACAATGGGTGACCTGTGCTGATCTAAGCGTAGACACCATGGTGTCTTACGTACGCTCCCCTGCCCCCTAGTTTTACGGCATTTGGTTGTGTTTCCATGCGTACCTTACCTGGGATAGCAATGGTGTGCACAGATTCAGACATTTTCCATTGTGAGAGCCGACACGAAGGGTCATCTGATTTCACCGGCTTTACCAGGTCTGAATCAACAGCACGAGGTCATTGACACACCTAACAATGAAGATCATCCTAGAGGAATCATATACCACACTTTAGGCCAGTTGTGACATCTTTGGAGTTCATTTTACCACATAATCCATTACCCCTGCTATCCTTTCTAGACATGCTACTGGATTCTCTTGACATTCTCTTTTCTTAAATTCTTACATCACCATGTCTTTCTTTGCTTATCCTTTGCTTTCAACACCACTTCACTTCACTTGATCCCAGCACGTGATTTTGGCTTCAAAGCGAGGTGACTGAAGGCGGACATTGAAGCAAATTTTAAAAAGAAAAGTTACTGGTTCTGCAGGACAGGCAAGACAAACAGGTCACAGGACAAAACACGATGCATTTTGACCTCTTAGGGCTTCTTCAGGTCAAACAAACAACATTTAGGACAATGAAAAAGAAGAACGAACAATCACTTATCTTCTCATATTCGGCACAAAATGGGTGTTAGATGAAAACGAAGGAATTTGGGAAGGGGACCATGGGAGTTATAATAATATTCATGACAATAATACTTAAGATAACAATAGTAATAATAGTGATGGTGTTAATGATACGGAAAATATTCAGATAATGATATGGGTAGGAATACTACGACTTTTTGTAATGACGATAAGAGTTGTAGTATAGAGTCTAAACACAAAAGGGGAGAAAGGAGAGGGGTTAGAGGATAGTGGAACAGATTTTGTTTTCATAGATAAAATTAGTGCTTAATGCTACGATCATAATAGTGATGATAGTAATAATGGTAGATTATTCACAATGTTTGGTAGGAAGGGACAGAAGCGATCAATGAATAAAGGCAAACGAAACTATTGGCAGTGACCACTACACGAAGCTGATGTGGCGTAGAGTGTTTGCACTAGTCTGCACGCAGTGACGCCTCCTTGATGAAACTGCAACAGACGCTCCACAGTCATCAAGCAAAGCTGAAGCGTAGGTCAGGCATCTGCTAAGTCGTAGCTACGAGACCATCTTCTTCAATTCTCTCGTCTTAGTTGTTACTTTATTTATCCATCAGCTTGAACGCATGTGCAGTGTGGTCTCAAAACTTAGTGGATGTGGTGTAGCGTATATGCACTAGTCTGCACGCAGTGACGCCTCTTGATGAAACTGAAACTGAAACTGCACACGTGCGTGTGTAGGTGTAAGTGTATGAGCCCCCTCCCCCCCCACCACCGACCCCCTTTTTCCCCAGCGTGTGTCCGTATGCATGTGTATGTGGATGTGCGCTATATATATATATATATATATATATATATATTGTGTGTGTGTGTGTGTGTGTGTGTGTGTGTGTGTGTGTGTGTGTGTGTGTGTGTGTGTACGCACTGCCAATGAGACAGGTGGGAGACCAAGCCATTTCCTTGTGTACATGTTGACTTTGGCCTCCATTGAGTGCACTGCGTTAGTGCTGAAATCGTACATCAGCAGAGGCCAGAGTTGTGTACATGTTGACTTTGGCCTCCATTGAGTGCACTGCGTTAGTGCTGAAATCGTACATCAGCAGAGGCCAGTTGTGTACATGTGACTTTGGCCTCCATTGAGTGCACTGCGTTAGTGCTGAAATCGTACATCAGCAGAGCCAGGTTTGTACATGTTGACTTGGCCTCCATTGAGTGCACTGCGTTAGTGCTGAAATCATACATCAGCAGAGGCCAGAGTTGTGTACATGTTGACTATGGCCTCCATTGAGTGCACTGCGTTAGCGCTGAAATCGTACATCAGCAGAGACCAAAAGGGCTTCAGAATCTACATGAACTGCTGATGTCAGATCTTGGGTTTGCGAAGGAGAGCACACTGATATGTTTTCTGCAATATTTCTTCTCTCTTTACCTTGATTTTTTTCCCTCTCTGTGTTTTTCAAGGTGACATCATGCCACGTTACAACGTTCTTGACCGGTCCTTCTGTCTAAACTGGAATGGTCTGGCTGGCTACAGTGAGAGTTACTGTTTCCGCAATTCTTTTCTTTTCACAGAGAGAAATTCTGTCATTTCTTTTCTTTAAAACTCACACTACATGAAGCAGCTGACTCGTCTAATTACTTCAGCGTTTTGTGTGTTTCATACTCCTTGGTGGAAAGGATTCTTGTGTCATACATGAAGGCTGTTAAAGGGGGCATTTAATAGATATTCCAGAGGTCTTCTGAATCTGAATTGCTCATCGCCAACATAAATAGTATTGAAGACAACATACAGCCCATTGCTATGCCAGATCCACTTAGTTGTGTGTCACGGTCAGATATCCTGCCCCTATCCGTTATTTTTTTTATACTGGCTTTTACCCTCCTTCTTCCCCCCCCCCCCCCCCCCCCCCCCCCCCCCCCCATCCTCAATATAATCTGTCCTCTTTTTATCTATGTAGTGTGGCGTCTTCTTTTAGACCGAGATTTTTCGTTCTTTTTCCCCATGTATAGTATAGCTTGTTCTACCTCCTTCCTTCCTCCTGCACGTGGTTCTGGCCTCAGCCATGTTCTGCAGAGTTGGAGAGATTCAGGCAGTTCACGTGGGCCGGCTATGAACTTCGTTTACGGGAGGTGTGCCAGCGGCTTGAAACCGAGGTTTGGTCAGGCACTTGCGAAGTCAGACCTGCTACAGTTCGGAGAGCTCTCTCTCCTGTAGCCAGTACTTTTAGTAGCTCAGCTTCGTTGCTGGTGAGTTCCCCTTCGCTGTGGGACTTGGGTTTTCCGGGGACGGGACGCCATCCTTCGCCGGTTGGGCGTCCGACCAGTTTCTTCATCCACAAGCCTGTTGGTAAGTTTTTAGTGCTCCTGTATTAGAACGTCGAGTCGCACGTTTTTCGTCGCCCCGTGATAGGATTTTTTAGTTCCTGTTTTATTTCAAATTTAATTTTCTTCAAAATTATTTCAAATTCTCGTTTGTAGAGAATATTGTTATCCTTCTGGTACTCGGGTTTATTCTCCACTAGTTTCGGGTCACGGCAACGAGCAATGGCGGTGTTGTGCGTCAATAAACGATTTTTGTGGGGTCACAGAGTTCTGTTTTTTTGTGTTTGATAATATAGCTATTTTTCTAAATTTCCCCCGTGCGCTCTTCCCGCTATCGCTTGTTTTCCCCTTCCCGTTTTGTCTGTGTCGTCACGTCGAGCGCGAAGTGTGTGACCGACAAGTTTTTATATTTCCTTTTGGTTGTCCTTTTTATTTTTCTTGTTCACTATTTTTTCTGCCGTTCTATTGTAAATTCATATGGGAGTCAAAAGAATGTTTTTTTTTTAAGCCGCAAGTCTGTAGTAGCAATTTTGTCAGTTCATTCTGTAATATTTCTAAGTTTCATAAATCATAATTTCCAAAATTTACGGGGGTAAACTAAGGGAAAGTTTTTATGGTCAGCCCCTCATTTCAAAAGTGAAAGGATAAGACAAAGGAAAAAAAAGGGATCAATCTAGAGTTGAAATGTTATGTCAGTTATTATAATATGTAATGTGTGCGACGTTACTCTTACTTAGACTGACTTCCCCTCTCTTTTCCACCTTCAACTTACTTTCCCTTCCTAGTGACACCTTTCCCTTCCTAGTGACACCTCCCTCTTTCTTTCTTTTCCCACCCTTACCGTCCAGGTTTTCTGTATCACTTGCTTGGTTTTACTTTGGTCTTTGTTTTCTGTCTATATTTCTCTCCCCTTCCTGTAATTCTACCTTTTGACTATTTTTTTTCTGCCACCCTTTCATCTCCTACTTGACATGTTGTGGAGTCCGATTCGTTTTTGTTTCTTTTTCTTGACCACTGACCTGTGTACTGCCTCCCCACTGACAGACTGACCACTACAATCAACGGGCTGAGACACAATTCTAATCGAGGCTTTAGGGCTTGTTCTTTGGTTTGTGTGCACGTTGGCCTGCACGCTGGGCGTGTGCGATCCATCCTGCCTTCGACTGGGAACCGTCTGAGGGGACAGCCGGGACGGATCCAGTAACGTAGACAATGCGGTCCGCGATCCGGAAGACTGCGATCCGGTTGACCCCTTCAGTTGCAACCTCCTCAGTGACCCTGTCTTCATTTGTGGCCACTCTTCTGTGACCTTGACTTCTTTGGGGCCACCCTTCAGTGACCTAGTCCTCGTTCGCGGCCACCCTTCGAGTGACCCTGTCTATGTGTTGGTGGCCACTTCTTAAGTGACTGTTAGCCAGTTGTGCGTTCGGGGCCACTCTTCAAGACTCTGCTGGGGTACTTCCAGGAACCGTTAGAGCCAGGCATAAAGACTTCTTGACGCTCCGAAAGATAAGTGGTGGACAGATTCTGTTGTGTCATGTGAGCGTGAGGGTACATGTCAGTGTGTCATTTTCTTCTTTTCACTTAAATTGATTTGTAGGTTTTTTGTGGGTTTTTTTTAAATCTGAGATCAGGCCCTGTTCTGTTGATTTATTATTTAGTTCCTTTTCTTCTTTTCTCTCACCTCATTCATAGTAGCGGGTTAGGAAGGGAGATAGTTGGGCATACCCTGGGAGTTTGGGTTTATTTTCATTTGTTTTGTCCCTCAGATTAGCTAGCCTCTTGTAATCCAGTCTTCTTCTTTACCCCACTTTCTGTTATTCTGTCTTTCTTCCCTCTTCTTGTATTTATCCCAATCCCATTAGAGTGTGAGTGTGTGTGAAGCGATTGTTTTGTGTAATGAATATTATCTGTGTGTGTACGTCCTGGGTTCTTGTGCTTTCCGGTGAGTGTGGTACGAGTGCCTGACTCTACTCTCCCTGTGGTTTGAACAGTCAGGACATCCCGTCTTGACATTTATGGTGGAGATGCCGGGGAGAGTGTGCGCTGGGTAGTCGCCACATTCCTAGGAGCTCAGGAACCCTTGTTTGTCCTGTTTTGTGTTTTGGCGGGAAGTTGATTGGATCAGGACTTTAGAGTAGAAGGGAGTTCTTGGGGGGCGAGTGGAGTTGAGGGGTGTGTGGGGGTAGAGTGGCCTGCGCCCCTTCGAGCCGCTTAGTGCGTCCGCACCTGCTCGTTCTCCCCGTGTCCGTTTGCACGTCCGTTTGTGTGTCCGTTTGCACGTCCGTTTGTGTGTCCGTTTGCACGTCCGTTTGTGTGTTCGCTTTCTCGCGGCGGGGATATCTTCAGTTTGCAGATATAGACCGATTGCATACAAGAGAGCTGGACTTTTAAAATGTTTCCGATTGCTGGGTGCGAGTTCATCTTATGATATTATGGGGGGAAAAATATGTTATTGCCGTTTGCTCGGTGATTGTTGGCTGTTTTGACAGTAGTAGGAAAGGTTGCTGCCGTTCACTCGTTGTCGGTTTACTTTCGGGTATTTTTAAGAAATACTGTTCGTTCAGTCTTGGGAGGCCGTTTGGTGATTTAAGGACATTGTTACCATTCATTCGGAGTTCCTCCCTCGTGTGTGGGCACACTTGCCAGCTGTTTTCTTCCAAGGAAGTTGACTTAGGAATGACTGCCGAAGCTTGATAGGCTGTCATCGTTGATTTGATTCTTTTTTTGGGGGAAGAGGTTTTTTTTTCCCCAGTTTTGTTTCTCTTCATTGTAGGTGTCTGTTTTTTGATCGGTGTGTTCTAGGGTCATCTCTGCGGCCCTACACCTTCTTGTAGTAGGTTTCAACACTTACGAGCAGTTAGTTGATTTGTAGCTCAATTCAAGGGAAGTTACCTTGTGCCATTGGGCATTAGTTTCAGTTGTTAGCTTTTGTTTGTTTTGCTCTCCCTTAGTGAAGGTGTCTACGGTGTGTTGGACTTCGATTATATTCGAAAGTTCAGGTCCATAAGTGGTCCTTTGTGACTTGGTGTCTCCACTTAGATTTTGCTTTAGTAAGCTAGTAGTTAGCCGCCTTTTGCGCTACTACCATCGGGTTGCAATTTCAGGATTGCAAAGTGCACAATCGTAAACCTTTGGGAAACTCTTCTTTTGGAGGTATATTCAAAGCTTTGTGGGTTTATCGATTAACTTGTCACTTCTTGCTGAGCAACTTGTTGATGATTTTGGGTATCCGCCTGAAACCAGGTAGTTGCTTTTTGTACACCCAAGGCCAACGCAAACTCTGAGTCATACTGGTGCTGCTTGGCTATTGACTGATCTCTGTTAAGTACCGTGCTGCAACCTCCGCCATGGATGTCGTCGACGAGACTCGTCCCATTACCCGGTCCCAGTATAAAAGGGTAGGGATTATACCTGGAATGGGTACCCCTGCCACACAGACGACCACTGGACCCATAACCCAGGTCGTGTTCTCCTCGGGTGAGGCGGATCCTCCTATCACGGCAAACCTACTTGCTTTTCACTGGTTACTCCACCTGGACCTAGATTCCCTCTCAGGCGCCAGACTACCACTCCTAGGGAGGCTTTTAGACCCACACCTGAGGAAAGGTCCAGATTTGCGCCACGCCCTCAATGGGATGACCTTCCTCCCCGTTATCGCGGGTTCTCCTGCCCCATTTGACCCCTACCTCGCTTGGAAGATGGAGAAGGAAGAGCGAGAAGCCAAGGAGCAAAGGGAGGAAAGAAGGAAGGAGAAGGAAGAGCGAGAAGCCAAGGAGCAAATGGAGGAAAGAAGGTGGAGGATGGAGATGGAGGAGAAGAGACTGGAGAGGGAGGAGAAGGAAAGAAGATGGAGAGAAGAGAGGGAAGAGAGAGAAGCAAAGGAGAGAAGGGAGATGGAGGTAAGGAGACAGGAGCGGGAGTCCCGAGAGAAGAAAGAAACTGATTTTCAGGCTCGACTGGAGAAAGAAAGACAGCGTATGAAGGATGAGCTGTTGAGCCAGTTGGCACCTGGTGAAAGTAGTGCTGTAGATGGTGTTCCTGCGCTTGCCTCCACCCCTGTGGAAACGACGGAAACCCCAACCATAGGGTGGAACCTGCCCTTACCCCTCCTAAGCTGCGGATGCCGGTGTATAGCGCGTCGGACAACATCGACACCTACATCGAACATTTTGAGGTGGTAGCGGCCGCATACAACTTGACCGAGGAGAAGAAGGCTCTCTACCTTATTAGCAGTCTGACAGGTAGGGCAAAGGAAGCCTTTGTAGACATTCCTCCAGGTACTCCATATCCAGAGTTAAAGGCAACGCTCGGCGACGACTCCATCTCACTACTGAAACTTATCGCAAGAGATATCGTACTATGAGAAAGGGTTCGGATGAAACGTTTCACCAGTTCGGCGAACGCCTGAAGCGAACCCTCGATTATTGGATCGAAGCATCAGACATGGAAATGAGGGGATGCTTCTTGCTGGAACAGCTGTCCAACTCGGTATCATCGGATTTACAGTTCAAGTTAGGTGAATCCAAGCCTAAGAACTTCGCCCAAGCCGTGGAGATAGCCGAAGCCTTTGCTGATGCGAGACGCCATTTTCGGCAGCCCACTTCGGGACCCACCAGGAGAAACGCAGAGAAAGAGGCGTCTGAGCGAAAGAACGCGTCACCCAGGAAAACTGGGAAACCGCCCATTTCAGGAGGCTCCGGACCTGCGGTGCGGACTTGCTTTCTCTGTGGCAGGAAAGGCCACATCGTCCAAGAATGTCCACAGAGGAAGGGAAAAAGGGCAACCGAGGGTCTGCGGGTCACCGTGTCTTATGGGGAGGATGAAGTGACAACACCTGTATGCCCGACGTTTCCGTCTCTGGTGAATGGAAAAGTGGTGGAGGCCATCCGGGATACAGGTGCGACTGCCATCTTTATTGATGAGGCCCTGGTACCCGAGGACGCGAAGCGAGGAGAGGATTGTCTAGTCGCTGGAGTGGAGGCGAACTTCAAAGCCACCAGGGCAACCGTGCTTATTGACATCTCCACTCCATACTTCAAGGGCAAGGTATGGGCGGTGGCGCTACAGAATCCGGCATACTCCCTCCTTATAGGCAATGCAGTGCGATTCCAGGATGGAGAGCCACGCCGGATTTTGCCCTAACTCCCTACGGAAGTGTTGGCAGCAACAACCATAGGAGGCCAGGCTCAAGAGGAGGCACTCAGACCCCTGCTACAGCCACTCCCTCAGCCAGCTACTATGAGCGCAGCAGTGACTACGAGTGCACAAACCCAAAAGGAGAAAGAGGTATTGAAACCACTTCTACCACTCTCTCAACGTGAAACGGTCGCTTTGAAACCCGAAACCATCAGGAATCTCCAGCTGAAGGACCCAACATTGAATAAAGTGCGAGCCTTGGTGGGGAAACCTGCCAAGAAGACCGAAGATAAATCTGTCGAGTTCCTGGAGCACAAAGGACTCCTTCACAGGCGATTTACCACTCCTTCGTCCTCGTTGACGCAGCTCGTGATACCTAAAGCACTACGCACTACTGTCTTGCGGCTAGATCATGACACTCCAATGGCAGGGCACCTGGGAGCCCGACGTACGCTGGAGCGCATACAGCATGACTTCTACTGGCCGGAAATCGCCACGGACGTCCGCAAGTACTGCAGAACTTGCGATGCCTGCCAAAGGACGACCCCCAAGGGACGCAACACCCGTGTCCCGCTAGGGACTGTTCCCTTGATTTGGACCCCGTTTTCTAAGGTGGGCGTCGACCTGATTGGTCCCATCATTCCCTCTTCAGCCAGGGGACATCGACATGTCTTGGTGACGTTCGATTATGCCACCAGGTACCCTGAGGCCACCCCTCTGAAAAACGTTGACGAAGTGACCGTGGCAGAAGCTCTCTGGAATATGTGGACTCGGGTGGGGATCCCTGACAAAGTGCTTTCTGACCAAGGAACGCAGTTCATGTCCGACGTGATGACGGAAGTCTACCGTCTCCTCCAAATCCACAAGGAGACTATTACGCCCTATCACGCTCAGGCTAACGGGCTGGTCGAACGCTTTAATGGGACTCTGAAGCAGATGATCCGGAGATTAGCACAAGAGCAGTCCAAGGACTGGGACCGATTTCTGCCAGCAGTGCTTTTCGCATACAGGGAAGT
The DNA here is from genome assembly GCA_033310375.1 of Conus canariensis. NCBI lineage: Eukaryota > Metazoa > Mollusca > Gastropoda > Neogastropoda > Conidae > Conus > Conus canariensis. Next base: position 80,803,245 of record CM065722.1, on the reverse strand, counting down.
GCCCCAGGAGAGCCTGGGCTTCTCACCTTTTGAGCTCCTGTACGGCCGTACACTGAAAGGACCCATGGCAATCCTAAGGCACCAGTGGACCCAGGACAATGCAGAAGAAGAGGTCAAAACCCAAGCTGAGTACGTGCTAGACGTAAAGGAACGAATAGCATCCACCTGTGAGCTAGCCCACCGGAATCTGGCACAGGCACAACGGCGATACAAGGCTTACTATGACAAGAAGTCTCGCCAGCGCTGGTTTGAGGCAGGAGACGAGATTCGTTTATTACTTCCCTTGCACCACAATAAGCTTCAGTTGTCTTGGCAGGGTCCCTTTCCCGTCCTCGAGCGTGTTGGCGACTGGGACTATGTGATCTGGGTCAGAGGGAAGGAGAAACTCGTTCACGCCAACCTCCTCAAAAGGTACGAACGACGAGAGGTCTGCCAAGCTGGATTTACCCCTACGGTAATCGAGGAAACAAAGAAGTACTCGCAGTGGAATTCGACATCCCATGTATTGCCCTTCTACAGGAGGAGTCCTGGAGGGATGTCAAAATTACGAATCAGCTCACTAAGAAGCAGAGGGATCAGGTGACAGAGCTATGCCAAGAATTCCAAATTATCCTCACAGATATCCCGTTGGAGTGTAATCTTGGGATTTGTCCCCTTTCGCTCACCCAGGGGGAGCCCATCCGGGTAAAGCAATACCCCTTCCCTCATTCGCAGATGGATGTAGTGAAGAGGAAGATCCAAATGATGCTGTAGACGGGAGTGATAGAGCTGTGTAGCTCACCATACTCGTCGCCTATACTTCTGGTGCGCAAGTCTGACGGCAAGATACGATTTTGCGTCGACTTTCGACGGTTGAACAAGGTACTAAAATTCGATGCCGAGCCAATACTGAATGTAGACAAAATCTTTGCCCAGCTTGCCCAGGCCCGTTTCTTCTCCAAGATAGATCTTGCCAAAGGGTACTGGCAGATCCCTATGGAACCCTCGGATCGCGAAAAGACGGCGTTAACCACCCCAGAGGGACAATTCCAGTTCAGGATCATGCCTTTCGGACTGAAACCGCCGGAGCAGTCTTCAGCAGAGTGATGCGACTGATGTTGGAGCCCCTCAACCTCACAGAGGTGCACAATTTTATTGATGACCTCCTAATATCTTCAGGACAGTGGGACCGGCATGTGGAAGTGCTCTGGATTGTGTTCGACCGCCTCAGGCAATGTCAGTTGGCTGCAAGACCTACTAAGTGCCAGTTAGGGGAGACTGAGATAAGTTTCCTTGGCCACGTGGTCGGTAGGGGATACCTGCACCATGAGCAAGACAAGATTCACAAGATCGAGGATGCAAAGCCACCCAGTACTAAGAGGAAGTTGAGGTCATTTTTAGGACTCGTCGGATACTATAGGAAGTATATTCTTCACTTCGCCGACATCGCCAAACCCCTTACAGACAAGACGGCGGCCAGGAAGCTGGAGAAACTCACCTGGAGTGACGCGGACGCAGAAGCTTTCCAGAGCCTGAAGAAAGCCATTACCAGCCAGCCAGTTCTACAACTGGCTGATCCCAGCAAACCGTTCGTGCTACGCACTGATGCGTCCAACGTTGGACTTGGGGCTACATTGCTCCAGGATCAGGGAAGAGGACTCCTGCCAGTATCGTAAGCCAGCACGAAGTTGGTAGGTGCAGAAAAAAAACAAAAAAAACAAACAAAACAAACAAACAAAAAAAAACTACCACATCATTGAGCAAGAATGTCTGGCTGTGGTTTGGGCTACTAGGAGATTCTACCCATGCCTCTATGGGAGGGAGTTTATCCTCGAGAGTGATCACAACCCACTTCAATATCTCCATCGGATTCGGCCTGTTAGTAAGCGCCTCATGGGCTGGGCCATGGAGCTGCAAGGCCTGGCCTTCCAGTTCAGGCATATTCCAGGGAGAGACAATGTTGAAGCTGACTACTTGAGCAGAATGGAATGAACGAGTCCAGTTTCTGTAATGTCCGCTGCTGGACGTATATGCAGATACAAGGAAGTTCGCTTGTCAGGAGGTTGTTTCATGTTCTTGATTTTTGGTTAAGGAAAGTTCGTGCCTGACTCTACTCTCCCTGTGGTTCGAACAGTCGGGACATCCCGTCTTCCTTTGTGGAGAACCTCACTGAAAAGTCACAAAAATGCTTCTTTGCTTTTCTTGGCGGTTCAATGGGGCATGATGCATGATTTATCCGTCGGGTCGAGTCAGACCATTTCAAGGTCGATATTCTCTGTCTCGGCTCTTTGAGTTGCTCCCCAAAATCATCGTCTCACGTTGTATACATGAATACACTCCTGGTATACATCTATTCTTGACTGACAGATCCAGGTACTCATTTTCTATGAGACATTTAGTCAGCCTCGTTGCCATCACACTGAAGATTTCCCCCTTAAAGGTCAGCAGTGATGCTGATCTGAACCGGTTCATGTCATTTGAGTTCTACTCTTTATTCGTCTATCAGCTATCATCCCTTGGTCGCTGATCTTCAGTTCCTCCATGCCGATCTAATCAGTTTTTAGAGCCTCTCGGGGACTTTGGGACATTTATTATACTGCATGTAGGTCGATATGATCATTTGGCACTTGCTTTCTTACCTATTTTTTTCAACTTCATCGAGAGTTGTTGTCTGATCACTAAACGTTTTCTCCGGCACTCTAGGCAACATCATTCCTTAGATTCCAAGTGATGCTTCTCTCCGAGGTTTGGATAATGTATCTCTGAAATACGCTGCTTTGGAATTTCTATCGCTGATGTGACCGTCTCTAACGTTGGCTGCTTGAATAGTTTTCCGCGGAACTGGAGAGATTCTCCGAAGAAGCACCTTTAGGTTTCTTTCTTTTTACTGTGTCTGTTTCCATCTGATTCTGTTTCTGCTGGCAGTACTGTGCTATACATGCACGTCTTCTCGAGATTCTGCTGTCCTTTTTTTCTCAACTTCTGAGGCAGCCATCATCTATTTCTTGACCTCACAAATTACTATGCTGTAATGTACGCTATCAAATTCCTGGCTACCAGGATACGATGAGACCTAACATTCTGTCTGACATATCGCCCATGGTACGAGCTTCCATTCAACTAGGCATCTTCATTGTTACCAGCTACTTATTCAGCAGCTGTACTGAGGAGAACAGAGGACACTTATGATATCAAAGCAGACGAGGAATTTGGTCGTCTGTTCAGATGATGTGCAAGTTGCGCTTTCAGCAGAAACTAAGCGTAACTTAAAGTGCTGACAGCGATCGCTATGCAACAAACTGAAGTAAAAGTGTTCCGGTGATTATTGTTCATTAATTTCATTTCTGCAACAACCTTATTGAGATTTCATTGTTTTCACAACCTGCAACGTTTCCTTGTGACATAAATCGTTGGGAACTAGCTCGTCGTTATAAACAGCAGGTGTTTGGTATATTCTTTTTCCAATGTTTCTTCAACTTGCAAATTTAGTTCGGACATTTTCGCACGTAGGTTGTGTTCCATTGTTAAACGCAGATTACACCCAATGATTTCGATCTGGTTGCAAAGCACTTGGTTTCAAAAAAAGGTTTGTTTTACGAATTATTTAATAAAAATACTGTCCCTCTTAGGAAAAAATAGCAAAATCTTTTGACATCTCCATATGAATATTCCTGTCTTTAGCCTGTGTGGGGCAAACTGTCTTGTGCTGGCCATTGGCATCTCCAGATGAATGTTCCTGTTTTTAGCTTATGTAGGGTGAACTGTCTTGTGCTGGCCTTTGACATCTCCATATGAATATTCCTGTCTTTAGCTTATGTAGGGTGAACTGTCTTGTGCTGGCCTTGACTTACAGAACGTACCTCAAGCAGGCAGCTCTACCGTCAGCAGGGTGAAAGATCGTTCTGTAACCTTGACCTACATGACTTGCCCCAGGAAGACAGGCCTGGTTGAAAGGTCATTCCTTGGCCTTGACCCTATGACTAACTTCAGGCCGGCAGCCCTGGTGTTTAGCACAGAGTAGATGAAAGGTCGTGCCCTCGCACTGATCTGCATAATCTGCCTCAAGCAGGCGTGTATGTAAATGTGGGAACCTTGCTGTGCCCTTGACCCACACCACTTACCCCAGGCGGGCAGCCCTGCCTTCAGCATGTAGCGGGTGAAAGGTCGTGCCCTGACCTTGACCAGCATGACGTAATGCAGCACCCCCTGAGCCAGCATCCACAGGAAGGTGACCAGGATAAAGTAGTGCAGCAACATGGCCACCGCCACACAGGTCACATGGTTCTCCACACTCGTGATGCCCGCCAGAAAGGTGACCCATGAGCAGAGCATGGCCAGCGCCATGTTGAACAAGGTCTGCTGGGGAATACTACTGTGCAGCTTCCTGTTCCAAAGCGAAGAGACAACACCACAACAAATTTGGTCATCACTGTGGATTTCAGAAAGACGTATTTTTTCCCCGAAAGGTAGGTTGTTCTGTTTGGAACAGCTGTGTGTTGCCACGTATTTTGTCATGCCTGCTATGCTTGATGTGGTGATTGTGATGGCTGTGGTTTTCTTCTTTCTCCCACTGAAAAGGTACATGCTTCAGTACATGAGGAAAAGTGAAGAAATATTAGGAGGTCAGTGGTATCCAAGAACTTAACCTGTAGTCGAAACTACAATGTACAGAAACTTGCGGTTGCGTGCATATGTCTACCTGTACGGGGGTAATATCTTGTCAAATCTGAAATAAATGCTAGCGAACCGCCCGCAGAAACGTGGACAAACGAGTCACAAGACAAAACACAACGCGTTTCGACCTCTTAGGTCTTCCTCAGGTGAGAAACAAACGAATAAAACAAACGAAAATTCACTTAGCTTTGATCGCTTCAGATCGCTTCAGAGTCCAGCGCAAGGAAGAGGCGTTGAATGAGAACGAGGCTGTTGGAAGGGAAATAGTGTGTGACTCAAAGTCGTAATGATGATAATAATATTACTGATAGGAATACTAATAATGGTCAAAATATTGAGGGGAAAAAAAAGACAAAATTACTACCAATCTCGGTGTCAATACGTATGGGTATGGGAGAACGGAGAGTGGGTTAAAGGATTCTTAAACAGCAGGGTTGCAGTGACAACAGTCCCAGAGGCGAAGGCGATGGTGATGTCAGTGCTGGTGGTGGTAGTATCAATACTAGCAATAGTATTACTGAATGATACTGCTAACAACGATAGTGAATGTTAAGGTAATAAAAGCATAATACAGAAATATATTTAGAAAATACATTTTTTATAATAATCAAATAAATAAATAAATGCAACATTAAAAAAAAATAATGATAATAAATGCATAAATAAATAATTGAAAAATAATGGTAATAGAATAAATAGATGAAAATAATAATAAATGAAAAATAAAAAATAACAATGTTAATAATATTTATGGTACAAAAGGTATTAATTCTGATAGTAAGGAGGAAAACAAACAAACAAGCAAAAACAACAACAACAACAACAACCAAGGGGAGGAGGGAGAGGGGAGGACAGGAAGAACAGAAAGGAAACAGAAGATATAAGTTATGGGAAGGATGGAATCCAATAGGTATATTAATAATTACAGTAACAGTTTTGTTAATAATTGTGGTAGTAACTACGGTGATGGTGGTGATGCTATAGGGGGCTAGAAGAGTGGTAAGCTGAAATGTTAGAAATACTGTAAAGAATAATCATTACATTAATGACAGTAGTAAATATAACATTTGTAATACTAGTTATGAAGTTGTAACAAAAGGTATGCTGATTAGATAAACAAATAAATACATTTAAATAAAATGACGGCATATATATATATATATATATCATATGTATATATATACATATAAATGTATGTATCAGTATATGTGTATGCGTGTGTGCATGAGTGTGTGTGTGTGTGTGTGTGTGGTGTGTGTGTGTGTGTGTGTGTGTGGTGTGTGTGTGTGTGTGTGTGCAAGAGAGAGAGAGAGAGAAAGAGAAAGCGAGAGAGAGAGAGAGTGTGTCTGTGTGTGGAGGGGGGGGGGGAGGGGGGTTCCGCATAGTTATCAACATTTCCACAACATATGCACAGGAAAGAGAGAAGATGGAACAGGAGTTCATGTTGAAGAAATAGTAAATCAAAATAAAAGAAAACCAAATGAAGGAAATGGAGTGGACAAGTATCTGAATAAACAATAGACTGATGTGAGAAATAGAGAGGGTGTGGTGAGAAGGGAAAGGAAGATAGCTATAAGTTATGTGTGAGGTAAATAGTGGGAGATATGGTAGTATGTGTGTGTTATGGGAGGATATTGTGGGCTGAGATTGAAGTAGTGGGTTGGTACATGTTACTTTAAGGTGTTGATACTATGAGGGTGGAGGGAAGAAGGGGATGGGTTTAATACTAACTGGGGGAGGAGGAGGGGGAGGGGCAACATCTTCACACCTATACACAATCTCTCTTCTCTCTCTCTTCTCTCTCTCTCTCTCTCTCTCTCTCTCTCTCTCTCCTCTTTCTAAAAAGTAAGTTATTGTATCTAAGTATAATCATTATTTTAATTCTACAATTAATGCTGGCAATGGGATTAGTGATAATAGGACATAATGCTTATACGTATAATGCTAAAAATGATAATGACAGTAATAACAATGACATCAGTGTTGTTGTAATGATGTTGATGAAGATAACAATAAAGGTAATGATATGATGATAGTGATACAGTAATAATGGTTTTAGTAATAAAGGTAGGATGGTATTAGGTGGAAAGGAGCTGAAATGCTCAATGAACAACAGCAGACAGTACTAGAATGATGATAATAATGATAGTAGCAATGGTAAGTGCAGTAACACTAGCGGAAACAAAGGCACCAGGAAAGGAAAGGAAACGACCAACGATAAAGAAGCTAGCATTCTAACTATTATTCTTATTATTATTATGTGTGTGTGTGTGTGTGTGTGTGTGTGTGTGTGTGTGTGTGTGGTGTGTGTGTGTGTGTGTGTGTTCCATTTGTAATGTCGGCCTTCTTCATAGGTTACCCCCACCTCCACCCCCAGCAACCGCCATACCCACCAACACCCCTACACACATCATTACTAGGGCAGGGGGAGGGGGGGGGAGTAAGTCGATTGACGTAGCAAATGGAGAGATTCAGATAGTGTAGGAAAAGGGAAGAGGATGATAGCTGCAACCTATGTATGAGGTAAACAGTGGGAGGTAGGGTAGTATGGGTCTGTGTAGGTGGAGGATATTTCAGGCTGGAGCTGCAGAGGTGGAATGGTACACACTACTTTTGGACGTTGATGCCATGAGGATGGACTGTGCCCACCACACACACACAAGCACACACACACACACACACACACACACACACACACACACACACACACACACACACACACACACACACACGCATGCACACACGCATACACATATACATACATATATATATATGTCATAAATACATATAATATATATATATAATAATATATATATATATATATATATATATATATCAGAGTTAAAACGCCACTCAGAATACTAAAAATGCTCAACCAAAAAGGGAGCGACATACTAGTTTAAAATAGATTTTTAAATGAGAAAATTAAAACCAACAAAGTTGTTTCGAGCCGAATGCTCTCGTCCCCCTGACGAGAGCATTCGGCTCGAAACAACTTTGTTGGTGAGAAAATTAAAACCAACAAAGTTGTTTCGAGCCGAATGCTCTCGTCCCCCTGACGAGAGCATTCGGCTCGAAACAACTTTGTTGGTTTT
>CM065722.1:80785497-80787997 GCA_033310375.1 Conus canariensis | reverse complement strand
TGATAATAATGACGAGAATGACGATGACAGTTCCATGAACCGCCCAATATCTAGAGAAGAAGTGTCATTAGCGATAAGGAAGTTAAAGAATGGTAAATCGGCTGGTCCAGACGGAATTATTGGGGAGATGTTAAAGCACGCTGGGAATCGCGTTATTGACTTCTTTGTTAAACTTTTTAATACTTTGTTTGACAAGGGAATCTTCCCAGATAAATGGACGGAAAGTATTGTACTACCTTTATTCAAAAAAGGTGATAAAGATGATCCTAATAATTACAGAGGAATATCGCTATCAGATACAAGCAGTAAACTCTATAGTTCTATTATAAACAACAGGATTCAGGAATGGATTGAGTTGCATAATATTACTGGGGAACAACAAGCGGGATTTAAAAGAGGTTACTCTACTACTGATCATATGTACACATTATTAGCTCTAATACAAAAGCAGTTTTGTCTTAACCGCAAACTCTATGTTGCTTTTATTGATTTTGAAAAAGCTTTTGACTCCATTGAAAGAAACTTATTATGGCCTATTCTTTTGAAAACTGGTATCAAAGGAAAACTTTTCCGATGTATCCACAGCATGTATGTTACAGTCAGAACTAGAATTCGTTCCGGCTCAAAACTGACTGACTTTATAAATAGCACCCGAGGGGTAAAACAAGGCGATGTTACTAGTCCAGTGTTGTTCACTTTATTTATAAATGAATTAGCGTTGGAAGTAATCAGAAATGGGAAACATGGTGCTACATTTACGTGTGATTATCTTGAATTATTTATATTACTTTTGGCAGATGATGTGGCTCTCTTGTCTGAAACAATAGTTGGGTTACAGACACAATTAAACAGCCTATATAGAGCAGCATCAGGACTCCATCTAAAGCTGAATATGAATAAAAGCAATATAGTCATTTTTAGGAAAGGAGGATACCTAGCAGCGAGAGAACATTGGTCTTACAATGGAATACCTATACCCGTTGTTAATGTTTATAAGTATTTAGGTATTCATTTTTCAACAAGATTGAGTTTTACTGTGTCGTGTCAAAATCTTGCTAGCAGAGCGAAACATGCGATGTTAAGTATATTGCAAAAATTATTTAAATTAAACTGTAGTTCCCTTGTTGTATATCTTAAACTATTTGACACACAAGTACAACCAATTGTTCAATATGGGGCTGAATTGTGGGGATTAAGTAGTGCAGCTCGACACTGTGAAAAGGTACACCTGTTTGCTCTTAAAAAGTTCCTAGATGTTCAAATGCAAACACCAAATGATTTGATATATGGAGAAACCAATAGGTATCCCATTTACATAAATTCTGCAGTCAGGTGTGTACGGTACTGGCTAAAGTTGACAAGAATGGATGAGACAAGATTACCACGAAAAGCATATTGTACGTTGTTCGATTTGGATTCTCGTGACAAAAACAACTGGGTATCCGATATTCGTTGTAAATTGTATTCATTGGGTTTTGGGTATGTATGGCTAAACCAAGGTGCTGAGGGAATAAATCAGTTCCTTACTGCTTTTAAGGAAAGGTTGGTTCTTTGTAGATGGCAAGAATGGGACTTTCATATTAAGAACAGTGAAAGATTTAGTTTCTATAATACTTTTTGCACAATAGCTGCTGATAAGACGCATTTGAAATTGAACTTAGACAGGCACCTGAAAATCATTACGACAAAATTTAGACTTGGTGTTTCAGAAATCGCGGTCCATAAGTTTCGTTACAAACAACATACACCTGTTGATTTAATTTGTCCATTGTGCAAACAAGCGACAGAAGATGAGGTGCATTTTGTTTTGTGCTGTCCCGTTCTAAAGGATTTAAGAGTAAGGTATATACATCTTAAGTACTATAAATATCCGAATCTTTTCCGTCTTGGATTACTTCTAGCATCAAATAACGAAAGAACAACTAAAAATCTGTCCATTTATCTATATAAAGCGTTTAAGATACGTTCTGTGTGTGTTTCTTAGTGTATCAATTTTGATCAGTTATATTGTATTACATTTCTTATGGAACGATTTTTTGTTGCACCCCCTTCAATAGGGGCAATGGCCTATTATTGAATAAACTATCCGTATCCGTATCCGTATCCGTATCTCTCTCTCTCTCTCTCTCTCTCTCTCTCTCTCTCTCTCTCTCTTTCTAAAAAGTAAGTTATTGTATCTAAGTATTATCATTATTTTAATTCTACAATTAATGCTGGCAATGGGATTAGTGATAATAGGACATAATGCTTATACGTATAATGCTAAAAATGATAATGACAGTAATAACAATGACATCAGTGTTGTTGTAATGATGTTGATGAAGATAACAATAAAGGTAATGATATGATGATAGTGATACAGTAACAATGGTTTTAGTAATATAGGTAGGATGGTATTAGGTGGAAAGGAGCTGAAATGCTCAATGAACAACAACAGACAGTACTAGAATGATGATAATAATGATAGTAGCAATGGTAAGTGCAGTAACACTAGCGGAAA
>CM065722.1:80780497-80782997 GCA_033310375.1 Conus canariensis | reverse complement strand
GACGGACAGGCCCAGATGGAGAAGGTCAGCCCTGCGAACTGATGTGGCTCAGAACGCTCTCGTGACGCTGACACTTTACACCTGACCGTACAGGTCCTGAAAATACAGCAACACAAACCACAGCACACCATTAACAACAACACACACCTCTGAAAATACAGCAACACAAACCCAGCAGCACACCAATAACAACAACGCACACCCTGAAAATACAGCAACACAAACTCAACAGCAAACAATAAAAGCAACACACACTCCCCGAACGTGTAGCAATACAGACTCAACAGCACACCGATAACAACAACACACACTGCCTACAAATGCAGCCAGTCACACTCACTGACACAGTTATGGCATTATCCCTGACTCCCTGAACAACTCACCTGTAATGACAACTATAGCTCTAAACAAAGCAGCCAGGCACACCTAGTGATACAGATGGTAATAACACTGACGACCGCCATACACACTTAACAACTCGCCGATGACCACAACATTACCTTAATAGTTTAACATTTTTCAATGCACAGATGACTCACTGAAAATGCTCTGACACACACTTGCCAACACACAGATGACAATGCAGACATCCTGAAAACACAGTCCTATACACTCAACAACATGCATCATTAACAGCATTAAGAACTTACAGAAAATCTATCCTCACTAACCAACACACCTATGAACACGATACAAACTGACTGAAAACGTACTCCTGCACACTCAACACACACTGATAGCAACAATACCAACTCAATGAAAATACAGCTCTAGATGTTTACCAAAACACAGGTATTATCTTAAATTATTATTATATTATTGTAATGGATACTTATATAACGCCTATCCTCGGCTAGAGACCAAGCTCTAAGCGCTTTACAAACCACACTTGTTTACACAACGGGCTGCCTACCTGGGTAGTGTCGACTGAGGAGCTGCCAGCTGGCGTTTCATTCAGTCGTTTCCCCGTCTGATCCAGTCAATATCATTCAACATCGTTCACTCAATATCCTTACTTCCTTGATGCTATGTGTAACGTGTCATCCATACCAACGGACAAACTGCCCTTCTCTTCCGAAAGTTGGTGATGGGATTTTACGTTTGTGCAAGATGTTATGCGTGCATTCACATGGAACCTCGGTTTACAGTCTCATTTGGACTGAAGGACTTAAATGTAAAAGTACTGCTCCTTTTTTTTCTTCAAACAAAGTACATATCATACACAAGATATGTCCTAACGACTTTAGTTGAGTGCATGCTTGCACATGCTACAAAATGACAGATCTCTATTACTGTCCTTTGATGTTTCATTTTCCTTCGGCTAAACATGGAAATCATGAGCGAAGCTTCACTCTGTACTCATGTTCTCGAGCATTATTGACTCTGTTCATGGGGTGAATGACCAAAATCAAGTGAATCATTTTCTCAAAGTCGTTAAGAATTTGCTATTATTTCAACATTTTTTCCATCCAGTTAGTATCCGGGCTCAGATAATTCCACACCAGTCAATCACTACGAATGCGTATGCCTCAAGTTCAGTGCGTGTGTATGTGTGTGTGTGTGTGGGGGGGGGGGGGGGGGTCTTTTGTATCAAGGGGGATGTAAACAAGGTTAAATTGACAGTAAAGGTCTGGCCTGGCCTATTATAGATATATCAAACCACCGAGTCAGATGGTGTGAAATGTGAAGCTACAAATAAAGGCATTTTTTAATATTGATTTTAACGTGGCGAACACGTTTACTTTTCTTGGTACGGAACATTTCTCACTTAAAGATAGGGAAACATTTTTAGTTTAAGAGAAACACAGACACAGAGTGGATCTTTCATTTTATGTAAAGTCGCACTAAGATAGATTTTTATGGCATTGTTGAGACCAAACCAAAGAAAAAAAATGCGTGGCAGGTCGAAGAGGAACAGAGTACTTTGTATGATAAAGGGATTCTGATGAAATTGTTTAAGAGCTGTTTTATGAGGAAGATAGGAACTGATAATCCATGATGAAGTGGTCAATGTCTTGTATTAAAAGTATGTGTTTTGAAAATTAATGGTAGTAAATTCATGTACATAGAAACGGTACAATTAATTAATAGGGGAAACTCAGTTCTCTTTGTCAGATTTCGTGTCCACAATCTGCGAAGGTGATTTGACACTCCATACGCACTCAATAACACAGTGATAACAACACTGACTCCATAGAAATGCTGCTATGTGCATTTGGTAACTCACTGATAACAACACTGTCTCCCTGAAAATGCTGTCACAGACACTTGCCAACACACTGATAACGACACTGACTCACTCAAAATGATGTTACACGCTCTCACCAGCACACTGATAACACGACTGTCTCTCTGAAAATGCTGCCATACACACTTAATGCACTGATAACACGACTGTCTCCCTGAAAATGTTGCCATACACACTTAATGCACTGATAACAAAGCGCTGCCTGATTGAAAATCTGTCATGTACATCAGCCAACAAATGACAAGATGGCTC
>CM065722.1:80775497-80777997 GCA_033310375.1 Conus canariensis | reverse complement strand
ATTTCAAAACAAACTCAACTGCACTATGTAGAACAGATAGAACACACTGAACTGACCTGTGTAAACATTCAGAACACACTGAACAGCCCTTTCTATAACAGTCAGAACACACTGAACTGCCTTCTGTAGACAGTCAGAACGACACTGAACTGCCTTCTTAAAGTCAGAACACACTGAACTGCGGTCTGTAGAACAGTCAGAAGACACTGAACTGCGCTCTGTAGAACAGTCAGAAGACACTGAACTGCGCTCTGTAGAACAGTAAGAACACACTGAACTGCCCTCTATAGAACAGTCAGAACACACTAAACTGCCCTGTACATGTCCATTGAGCAACCATAGACACAGCCCTTCATTACGTGTCCTGTGAACTACCATGAACCCCTTCATTACGTGCCCTGTGAACAACCATGGACAGCTTTAATTGCATGTCCCCTGAACAACTATGGACACCTTTACTACATCTGCTGTGAACAACCATGGACACCTTCATTACATGTCCGTGAACAACCATGGACACCTTTACTACATCTGCTGTGAACAACCATGGACACCTTCATTACATGTCCTGTGAACAACCATGGACACCTTCATTACATGTCCTGTGAACAACCATGGACACCTTCATTACATGTCCCGTGAACAACCATGGACACCTTTACTACATCTGCTGTGAACAACCATGGACACCTTCATTACATGTCCTGTGAACAACCATGGACACCTTCATTACATGTCCTGTGAACAACCATGGACACCTTCACCACATGTCCTGTGAACAACCATGGTCAAAGCCCTTCACTACATCTCCTGTGAACAACCATGGACACCTTCACTACATGTCCTGTGAACAACCATGGTCAAAGCCCAACACTACATGTCCTGTGAACAACTATGGTCAAAGCCCTTCACTACATCTCCTGTAAACAACCATTGTCAAAGCCCTTCACTACATCTCCTGTGAACAATCATGGGCACCTTCACTATATGTACTGTAAACAACCATGGTCAAAGCCCTTCACTACATGTCCTGTGAACAACCACGGTCAAAGCCCTTCACTACATGTCCTGTGAACAACAATGGACACCTTCACTTCATGTCCTATGAACAATCATGAACACCTTCACTTCATGTCCTGTGAACAATCATGGACACCTTCACTACATGTCCTGTGAACAATCATGGACATCTTCACTTCATGTCCTGTGAACAATCATGGACACCTTCACTACATGTCCTGTGAACAATCATGGACACCTTCAATACATGTCCTGTGAACAACCATGGCCAAAGCACTTCACTATATGTCCTGTGAACAACCATGATCAAAGCCCTTCACTACATCTCCTGTGAACAACCATGGACACCTTCACTACATGTCCTGTGAACAAACAGGGACACAGCCCTTCACCACATGTCCCGTGAAACAACCATGAATACCTTCACTACATGTCCTGTGAACAACCATGGACACAGCCCTTCACTACATGTCCTGTGAACAACCATGGACACTTTCACTACATGTCCTGTGAACAACCATGGACACAGCCCTTCACTACATGTCCTGTGAACAACCATGGACACTTTCACTACATGTCCTGTGAACAACCATGGACACAGCCCTTCACTACATGTCCTGTGAACAACCATGGTCAAAGTCCTTCACTACATCTCCTGTGAACAACCATGGACATCTTCACTACATGTCCCCTGAACATCCATGGACACCGTCACTACATGTCCCCTGAACATCCATGGACACCTTCACTACATGTCCCCTAAACAACCATGGACATCTTCACTACATGTCCTGTGAACAACCATGGACAACTTCACTACATGTCATATGAACAAGCATGGACACCTTCACTACATCTCCTGTGAACAACCATGGACTCCTTTACTACGTGTCCTGTGAACAACCATGGACAGCTTCATTACATGTCCTGTGAACAACCATGGATACAACCCTTCACTACATGTCCGTTGAACAACCATGGATGCAGTCTTCCACTACATGTCCTGTGAACAACCATGGTGGACACCCTCACTACATGTCTTGTGAACAACCATAGTTACAGCCCTTCACTGCATGTCTTCTGAACAACCATGGACACATTCACTACATGTCATGTGAACAACCATGGACACCTTCACTACATCTCCTGTGAACAATCATGGACACCTTCTCTACATGTCCTGTGAACAACCATGGACACCTTCATTACATGTCCCGTGAACAACCATCGACACAGCCCTTCACTCCATGTCCTGTGAACAACCATGGACACCTTCACTACATCTCCTGTGAACAACCATGGACACCTTCACTACATGTCCTATGAACAACCATGGACACCTTCACTACATGTCCTGTGAACAACCATGGACACCTTCACTACATGTCCTGTGTAACAACCATGGACACAGCCCTTCACTACATGTCCTGTGAAAGACCATGGACACCTTTACTACATGTCCTGTGAACAACCATGGACA
>CM065722.1:80760497-80767997 GCA_033310375.1 Conus canariensis | reverse complement strand
ATAGTGTTTCAAATTTGACCGTTAAAAACCGTTATTCTTGACATATTGTACGATTTGGATGAACTTTGATATGTACACAGGCTTTAGCCCCGTGAGGACTAAAATACCAGTTTCAAAAGTGTATATCGGTTATATAACCGTCAAACCGTTATTTTGCCGTTATTTTTTATATATTGGTGGGTTTTAATGAAATTTTGTATATAGAAAGGTTATCACACACAGATGGCACTTCCATGTAGTGTTTCAAAATCTGACCGTTAAAAACCGTTATTCTTCACATATTGTCCGATTTGGATGAAATTTGATATATACACAGGCTTTAGCCCAGTGAGGACTAAAATGCCAGTTTCAAAAGTGTACATCGATTAAATAACCGTTAAAACCGTTATGTTGCCTTTACTTCTTATCTCACAAAGCACTTGGCCAATTTATAAGCGGTTTGGAAAACTGGGAGTACGTTTATATGCTTCGCATCTTGTTTCATTGTACTACCAGTTCTTACAGAACAGGGAGTACTTTACAATGGGATGAAGAAATGATGTGTGTGTGTGTGTGTGTGTGTGTGTGTGTGTGTGTGTGTGTGTGTGTGTGTGTGTGTGTGTGTGTTGTCCGTCCGTCCGTCCGTCCGTGGTCAAAATGTGTTCCAATCGCTCCAGACAAAACTACTAGGCCGATCTTTCTGACAATTTGTAGGTGTGTTGATTATAGGTCACGGATGATGCCCGATGTTTTATTTTACCGTTATGACCGTTACTGGCCATAACGGCCCACGACGGTTTTCCTTCTTTATAGAATATCTCAGAAAGTACTTGGCCAACCTTTCTGAAAATTTGTAGGCATGTTTCTTACGGGTCACGGATCATGCCAATATGTTTTATTTTACCGTAATGGCTGTAACAGCCCATAACGATTTTTTAATGGAATATCTCAGAAAGTACTTGGCCGATCTTTCTGGAAATTTGTAGGCATGTTCATTATGGGTCATGGATGATGCTCGATGTGTTATTTTAACTGTTATAGCCGTTACTAACGATGACGTCATTTAACAATAATGTGGAGCCTTCCATCATTATTTCTGCGATTACCTCAGTTAACGAGAATAAGGACCTTTTTTTATCCGTATCACTATGATGACCTGAGTTAACAAAAACATGGCCCTTTTTCTCGTGATCCTGTGAGGGCCTCAGTTAACAATAATATGGACCTTTTCATATTATCACGATGGTAATCTCATTTAACAGTTAACAATAATATGGACCTTTTTTTATAATTATCACTATGACCTCAGTTAACAAAAACATGGCCCTTTTTATCAATATCACTATGACCTCAGTTAACAATAATGTGGACATTTTTATCATTATCACTATGACGACCTTAGTTAACAATGATATGGACATTTTTATCACTATCACTATGATGACCTTGCCATACCATTGGCGCATTCTAACCTTTCGATCAGTACGCATTGTGACGTGGGAGTTCTTTTAGTATTTGTACGTGTGCAGCACCGCCTCATAATTATGTGAAGGTAGTTTGTCCCAAGCCGAAGTGTCAGTAAGGTTGTTTTATCCATTGTTCTGTAAGTAGTCGTAAAGGTCTGGAACTGCTGAGTACTGGTCCCTGAAGAGTAGGTACTGACGAATGCGATGTGACCTTCCCTGAATGGTCAGCCATGTTCAAGCCCTCATACGACGCCACCACCACCCACACCCACACCCACACCCACACCACACACACACACACCCACACACACACACACACAGCACACACCCCCCACCCCCCCCCCCCCACACACACACACACTCACACACACAGACACACTCACACACACACACACACACACACACACACACACACACAACACACACACACACACACACACACACACACAACGCACGCACGCACACTCGGACGCAGATGTCTTTTGTGTATGTGTGTATGATGCCCGGTCTTCTTGCGCTGAAGCAGTAAACTCTTGTTACCAGCACATGACGCATGAAACAATGAAACTCCACTTTTCGGCTGTCTGAAACGGTGTGTCTGTGCCCGCAAGTGTGTGCCTGTGTGCCTGTGTGCCGTGCTGTGTGCCTGGGGTGCTGTGTGTGTGGTGTGTGTGTGTGTGTGTGTGTGTGTGTGTGTGTGTGTGTGTGTGTGTGTGTGTGTGTGTGTGAGAGAGAGAGAGAGAGAGAGAGAGAGAGAGAGAGAGAGAGGTAGTTGCACTTTCACGACTCACGTGTTTGTGGTGTTGGCAACAGAATTGGACTGTTGCAGCACGGACTGATTCAGTTCCGCCACTGTGCCTACAATCCCCAACAGGTCGGTGGCCATCTACAAATTGGGTCAACACAAACCACATACATAGAGCTGCTACACTACCAGTACTACTACTACTACTACTACTGCTGCTGCTGCTGCTGCTGCTACTACTACAACTACTACTACTACTACTGAAGCTTGAGTTTCGCAACACATGAGCAACATCACACCGTCTATCATCCTTCCTCCCTCCCTCTGTTTGTCTGTTTGTTTGTTTCTCCCACCTCCCCCTCCATCCCTCTCTATCTATCTCTCAATTATCCCAGGGGCATGCTGACCGCAGACACTCAAAAGACAGAGTGCAATCGTCCAGATGTCTGACAAACCTATTAAAAACAGATTTCTTGACTGCACTAAGGATATTCGTCCACTAGTGTGTTCCAAAGAACGGGAACCATCAAAGGAAAGCTTAACACAGCAGGGGAACAATCAAGAGAAAGTTTAACACAGAAGGGAAACTATCCAGGGAAAGCTTATTACAGAAGGGGAATTGTCAAACCAAAGCTTAACACAGAAGAAGTACTATAAAGGGAAAGCTGTACACAGACGGGGAAGTATCAAGGGAAAGCTAAACACAGAAGAGGAAATTTCAAACGAAAACTTAATACAGAAGGCGAAATATCAGGTGAAAGCTTAACACAGCAGGGGAACTATCAAGAGAAAGATTAACACAGAAGGGGAACTATCCAGGGAAAGCTTAATGCAGAAGAAAAACTGTCAAACGAAAGCTTAACACAGAAGGAACACTGGAAAGGGAAAGCTGAACGCAGACGGGGAAGTATCAAGAGAAAGCTGAACACAGAAGAGGGAATTTCAAACGAAAACTTGACACAGAAGGCAAAATATCAAGTGAAAGCTTAATACAACAGGGGCACTAGGTGAGGACGTATCACGAGAGAGCTTACCACAGAAGGGAAACTATCAAGGGAAAGCTAAACACAGAAGGGGAACTATCAAAAGAAAGCTTGACACAGAAGGGCAGCTACGAAGGGAAAGCTAAACACAGACGGGTACTACCAAGGGCAAGCTAAACACAGAAGGGGAACTATCAAAAGAAAGCTTGACACAGAAGGGCAGCTACGAAGGGAAAGCTAAACACAGACGGGTACTACCAAGGGCAAGCTAAACACAGAAGGGGAACTATCAAGGGAAAGCTTAACACAGAAGGGGAACTTTCATAGGGAAGCTTAATACAGGAAGCGAACTATCAAGAGAAGGTTAAACACAGAAGGGGAACTACTAAGGGAAAGCTTACCGCAGGTGGAGAACTATCAAGAAAAAGATTAATACTGAAGGGGAACTATCAAGCGAAAGCTTACCGCAGAAGGATAACTATCAATTGAAAGCTTAACACAGAAAAGTATTATCAAGAGAAAGCTTAACACAGGAGGTAAACTACCAAGGGAAAACTCAAAGGGGAAGCTTACCACAAAAAGGGTACTATCAAGGGAAAGCTTAACACAGGAGGTAAACTATCAAGGGAACAATCAACACAGAAAGGAATCTATCAAGGGAAAGCTTAACACATAAGGTGAAGTATCAAGGAAAATAACCACAAACAGAAGGGGAACTGGCAATGAGCAATACTGGGAGGGAAATTTTAAGGGATATCTCAAAACAGATGGGAAGCCGTCCAGGGAAAGCTCAAATGGAAGAGATACAGTCAAAGGAAAGCTGAACACAAAAGGGGAACTAGGAAGGGAAAGCTCAGCCCAGGACGGGAACTATCAAAGTAAGCACGATAGAAGGAGAACTAGGAAGGGGGAAGTGTAACACATTAGGGGAACTATCAAGGGAAAGCTTAACACAGGATAGGAACTGTCAAGAAAAGCCTTAACATAAGTGGGAAACTTTAAATGGAAAGTTTAACACAGGAGGCGAACTATCACAGGAAGCCTAACACAGGTGGGGGAATTTTATGGGAAAGCTTTGCATAAGTGCGGAACTTTCAAGGGAAATATTTACACAGGTGGGGAAGCTTTCAAAAGAAATATTTACACAGGAAGGGAACTATCGCGGGAAGCCTAACACAGGGAGAGGGGGGGGGGGGGCTTTCACAGGAAAACTTTGCACAGGTGGGGAACTTTTAAGGGAAAGCTGAACACATGGACATCGGAATGACATTCAACACAGGAAGGGGACTTTCAAGGGAAAGCCCAAGACAGGGAGAATTAAGCGACACAGGAAGGGGACTTTCAAGCGAAAGCCCAAGACAGGGAGAATCAAGCGACACAGGAGAGGAACTACCAAGGGAAAGCCCAAGACAGGGAGAATCAAGGGACACAGGAGGGGAACTACCAAGGGAAAGCCCAAGACAGGGAGAATCAAGCGACACAGGAGAGGAACTACCAAGGGAAAGCCCAAGACAGGGAGAATCAAGGGACACAGGAGGGGAACTACCAAGGGAAAGCCCAAGACAGGGAGAATCAAGCGACACAGGAGGGGAACTATCAAGGGAAAGCTCAGCACAGAAAGGGAACTATTATCTTGAATGGTGAGTGTCTTGTCTGAAGAAAATGAAACACCCGAAGGTGCTGGGGAGGACCCAGAGAAGCACTGTCTTCGCCTGCCTTTAGAGCAGTCCTGTACCACCCTTGGAGGCCTGCGCTGTGTTGACGATGGGTACAGGCACGCGCAGGATACTCCATTGAGATATCAAGGGACATAACTGCTCCTGAACAGAGGTAAATCAGACTACAGGATGCAGCTCATAACAGCCTTAAAGTAGCATCCCCATGGGTGTACTAGCCCGTATTTCATGACTGCAGAGCCCACCGGTGAAAAACACCACCCTCCAGCTGCCGAGCACACCCCACAGACCCAACCACCCCTGCCCACGGACAAATGAAGACAGTGCCATCTCCAGACACAGCCAAGCTTTCGCCATACGGTCTTATGTGCCCTCAAGAGAGAATCCAAAGTTGTAGTCTTTCCCACTGTCAACAGGACTTTCCCTGTGGTCAGTGGGTCTTTCCTCACCGTCACTGGGCCTTTCTCCAGGGTCAGCTTGCCTTAGCAAAGAAGAAAGAGAAACACCCGAAGGTGCTGGGGAGGACCCACTGTCTTCACCTGCCTTTAGAGCAGTCCTGTACCACCCTTTGAGGCCTGCGCTGTGTTGACGATGGGTACAGGCACGCGCAGGACACTCCATTAAGATATCAAGGGACATAACTGCTCCTGAACAGAGGTAAATCAGACTACAGGATGCAGCTCATAACAGCCTTAAAGTAGCATCCCCATGGGTGTACCAGCCTGTATTTCATGACTGCAGAGCCCACCGGCGAAAAACACCACCCTCCAGCTGCCGAGCACACCCCACAGACCCAACCACCCCTGCCCACGAACAGATGAAGACAGGAGGGGAACTACCAAGGGAAAGCCCAAGACAGGGAGAATCAAGGGACACAGGAGGGGAACTATCAAGGGAAAGCTCAGCACAGAAAGGGAACTAGTATCTTGAATGGTGAGTGTCTTGTCTGTCCTGTATTTCAGCTCACACACACTGCAAGCGCTTGTGTGTCGACACTCTCCCCTCCCACTCCTCCCCCTGTCTGTCCCCTCACCTACACCTGTGATGAGTTGCTGGCGGTTCGACCTTCGACCCTTAACCCCTCCCTAACCTCAACACTGCGTCGACTGCGTGTTGGCGTCTGTCTTCGTCGTGTGCGAGGCCGTAGATGTGGTTGAAGGAAACAGAGGAAGATTCCTGTCATCAACCACGCTTGTCGTCCCCTCTTCACACCATCCAGGTCAAAGGCAGGCGCTGTGAACTTCAGAAATCTCATTTCAGTGCCACTTGTGCTGCCTAGTCAGTCTCAGTCCGGCTTCAACTTCAACATTGCACAGTTCAACCCGCGTTCCGTCGGTTGCTCTCGAAAACGTTCCGCGATCAACGACTTTATTATTGAAAACAGTGTCGACATTTTTTGTGTCACGGAATCTTGGTTACTCCCAACTGGGGACGAGGCTAAATGTGTGGACCTTGCTCCTACTGGCTATAGAACTATCTCCTGTCCTCGCTTCTCCCGCGGCGGCGACATCGCTTTTGTCGTGCGTGACACTCTGTGCTCCCACCTCACCTCCACCACCACCTTCCCCTTCCAGTATTCCTCCTTTGAACTTGCCCATCTTTCTGTCACCCTACGTCAGCATTGTCTTCAGCTTTTCTGCATCTACCGTCCTCCCCCCAACCAAAAGAACAAACTCTCTGATGCTCTTTTCATTGAAGAGTTCCCGTCCTTCCTGGAGCACTGCAATACAATTAGTGGCTGTCTGGTCATTGTTGGTGACTTCAGGGTTCACGTCAACGTCACCACTGACTCCCTCCCGCTTCGCTTCGCCGGTCTGCTGGACGATTTTGGTCTGCACCAGGCTGTCACCTGTACGACCTACCAGAAAGGCCACACCCTTGACCTTGTCATCAGCCAGCATGACGACAACGTGCTGCATTCCACAGCCCCAGATTTCACTCTGGACTTCTCCGACCACTACTGTGTTATTGCCCAGTTCCGCCTCTCACGTCCTTCACGCCTTCCTGTGTACGCGGAGGCCAGGAAGATCGCTTCTGTCAACACCGTCACCTTCCAGTCTGATCTTCAGGCCAGACTGGAGGCCTCTTCACACCACTGGAGGCCTCTTCACACCTGTCAGCTGACCAGCTCCACCAGCTTCTGTCCAGTCTTCTGTCCAGAAACACACCCACCGCCAGATCTCCAGCCGGCCCCCCTCACACTGGTTCACCTCCGTCGGACCTCAGCTGCTGCAGGCTAAGCGAGAACGTCACCAGGCAGAGCGTTGCTGGCTCAAATCTGGACTACATGTTCATAAACAAATTTTTCGTACTGCCAATAACCTAGTTACCAACAATCTGGACAGTGCCATTACAGCGCCAAAATAGTAGCACATGTAGTACATCCCAACAACTGTTTACTGTAACCAGTACTCTACTTTGCAAATCAAAGTCCACACCACTGCCCTCAATCCCTGCGACAGAACTTCCCCAGCGTTTCTTTGATTTATTCTATAGTGACATAGCCACTATTCGCCATAATCTGGACTCTCATACTGCTCCCCCCCCCCTCCCCCCTGCTGTTCCTGATCCTTCCTTCTCTGGCACTCAGTGGTCTGAATTCCACTCTGTGTCGGTAGAAGAGGTTCGGAAAATCCTGAAGCAAGTCGTCA
>CM065722.1:80750497-80755497 GCA_033310375.1 Conus canariensis | reverse complement strand
TATTGTTTGTATTTCACATAGCCTAGTATTAACGATCATAACAGAGGAAGCAGATACTGCAACAAACAAAATGGGTCAGTTACTGGTTGTGTGTCATGTCGTTTATAATCAGAGGAGTCAGGCACTATGGAATTCACATGGGTAGAATAAACAGTTATAGTTCATCTTTTTTTTAAATTGTAAGCAAGACAGTGAGTACTGGGACAGAAAAAAGGCTAAAGTATTGGCTGTATGCAATATAGTTTTATCACTGAGAATTGTTACTGAAAAGTACCATAACAGAAACAAATCAAATGTTGACTGTATACCATGTTGTCAATAATTCACAACTGTACAGAGTGGTTGGACACTATAACACGTACGGGTTTAAACAGTTGTATAAGTGGCAAAGGGTGTAAATTATTGCTTGTATTTAATGTAGTTCTTCAACAACAACCGGAGCAGACAAAGCACGTCATGTAATAAACAAAAGAGTTGACTTTTCCTTGTTTGTAATGCAGATCATTATTTCAAATCGTAAAAGGGGAACACAATCTTTTAGATAGAAAAAAAAAAACGAATAAGTGGTTGTGTATAATGTAGTTCATTGTAAACAAGAAATGGGGTCTGTAAAAGAACAAAAATGGACGAATTACTGGTTGTGTGTGATGAGGTTCATCATGAAAATTATAACACCGAAGGCAGTATTGTGAAATAGAAAAGGGTTAAACTAGTGATTGTACATAACGTAGCTACTCATGAACAATTGTGCCAGCAGAAGTATTCATTCTTAAATAGAATAACAGAGAAGACGGAATTGTAAAACACAAACATTAAATTAGAAATTGTATATAATGAAGCTAATCATTAATAATTGTAACGATGGAGCGTTGTGATATACAAAAAGGTTTGAAACACTGGTCGTATGTGATGTCGTTCTCCATTATAAGTTGTAACAGAGGAGTGGACACTGGTATATTCCATCTTCCAGTACGTGTGCGAGACATGGACCTTCACAGCGGACCCAGAAAGAAGAATCCAAGCCATGGAAAGGAGATGCTGCCGTGGGAGACGAAGCATCCAATACAGAGTCATGTAAAGAAAGCTACGTTTGTGTGGCCATGTAACAAGATCCAGTGGCCTAGCTATAACATTCTCCAGCGAACTGTTTAAGGAGGAAGTCGGAGGGGAAGGCAGACAAAAAAATGGACTGACAACTGTGCAGACTGGAAAGGGAAAACACTTCCAGAGACCCAGGTCACAGCACATAACCAACAGAACTGGATATTTCAGTGTCAGTTTCATCAAAGTGTCACTGCTTACGGACTAGTCCATATTCGCTACGCCACATCTGCTAGGTTTCGAGACCACTGTGCACATGAATTATAACTGACAGATAAATAAATAAACCGGAGGAATCTGGTGAAATGTTCTTCTGTGTGGTGACCCAGCACTCCTAATGGAGTTAAGGGAAGAAGAAGATGAAGAAAATGTGTGAATGTATGAATGTTCTCATCAAACAAAATGACTTGTCACCAGCGAGTCAGATTGTTAGACATACTCAGGATGGCAAACGTAACCAGGATGGCAGACCTAACCAGGATGGCAGACCTAATCAGGATGGCAGATCTAGCCAGACCTATCCAGGATGACAGACCTAACCAGGATCTTAGACCTATCCAGGATGGCAGACCTAACCAGGATGGCAGACCTAACCAGAATAGCAGACCTAACCATGATGACAGACCTAACCAGGATGGCAGACCTAACCACTTTGGCAGACCTCAGGATGGCAGACCTCAGGATGGCAGACCTAACCCGGATGGCATACCTAACAGGATGGCAGACCTAGCCAGGATGGCAGACCTAGCCAGACCTAACCAGGATGGCAGACCTAACCAGGATGGCAGACCTAACCAGACCTAACCAGGATGGCGGACCTAACAGGATGGCAGACCTAGCCAGACCTAACCAGGATGGCAGACCTATCCAGGATGGCAGACCTAACCAGGATGGCAGACCTATCCAGGATGGCAGACCTAACCAGGATGGCAGACCTAACCAGGATGGCAGATCTAACCACTTTGGCAGACCTATCCAGGATGGCAGACCTAACCCAGATGGCAGATATAACCAGGATGTTAGACCTAACCAGGATGGCAGACCTAACCAGGATGTCAGATGTAACCAGGATCGCAGATGTAACCAGGATAGCAGACGTAACAAGTATGGCGGATGTAACCAGGATGGCAGACCTAACCAGAGCAGCACGTTTAGTTAGGATAGCAAGCATAGCTTGCATGGCAGACCCTACCAGAATGTTAGACCTACCTTGAATAGCGGGTTTAGGCACGGATGGACACCTGGCTAGGATGGCAGACCTAGCAAGAACAGATGATGTAACCAGGAAGACCGACATTACCCGGTTAGCTGACGTAACCAGCATGGCAGACGTAACTAGTATGGCAGACCTAACCAGGATGGCAGACGTAACCATGTTGGCAGACCTAACAAGGATGGAAAACAACCAGAATGGCAGACGTAACCATGTTTGCAGACCTAACAAGGTTGGGAGACCTAACACAGTTGGCAGACCTAACAAGGTTGGCAGACCTAACCAGGATGGCAGACCTAACAAGGATGGAAGACATAACCAGGTTGGCAGACCTAACAAAGATGGAAGACATAACCAGGACAATAGACTTAGCTCGGATAGGTAGTCTGACGGGTCTGCTTTCCCAGCTATGTATGGCCTCAGTTTTATTGTTAAAGAGGTGCCGCCCTTCATATACTCCATGGCCAAAACACTGGATGGTGATGGGGAAAAGGCCGAAGGGACGATAAAACCCTGGAGGTATCAATGAAATTACCTTCTCCCTCGCAGACCAGTCCGACAGTTCTCTCAGGTTTACAGGCAAATCTTCCCCATTCAGAGTTGGTGCACAACCCAAGATTTGATTCCGTTCCAATGCAGTCAGTTCGACGTAGATGCACCGTCCCTGATCCCACTCCGTATGGTGCACCGTATTTAACCTTTGGGAGTAGCATACATAATGCACACACACACACACACACACACACACACACACACACACACACACACACACACACACACAACACACAAACACAACCACGCACGCACGCACGCACGCACGCACGCACGCACACACACACACACACACACACACACACACACACACACACACACAGTTTGTTTTAAAATGATGGAACGTGAGACCGAGAAAAGGGGAAAGGGAGAAGAGATAAGGCAGAACTAGAAATCACTGTTAGACCTGTAATTACCACATAAAGAAGAAGAAAAAGAACAAAAACACGAAGCTAATGTAGACAAAGGCAACGACGACAGGACGACTATGATGATTGTGATGATGATGATGATGATGATGATGATGATGATGATGATGATGATGATGATGATGATGATGATAGTGGTCGTCGTGGTGAAGACAAAGACGATGACCACGACTACTACGACGACGACGATGTTGCTGCTGCGCTGATGATGATGATAATGAGGAGGAGGAGGAGGAGGAGGAGGAGGAGGAGGAGGAGGAGGAGGAGGAGGAGGATCAGGACGGATATGAGCATAATAATGTAGAATTTACCATCTGTAATGTGAAACATTTACATTACCTATAATTATGGACATTTCACAAACATTAGGCATATTGGCAGGATTAGAAGAAGCGGTTGTGTACTGTAAACCCCCCCCCCCCCCCCCCGCCCCTCCCTTCAAAAAGAAAAAAAAAAGAAAAAAACTTCATTGAAGCAAAGCATAAGCAACGATGGTGTACATTAACTGAATTATAGTGTTCTTATTCAGAACAGGGAGGACTTATACATGCAGCCTATCAGACGCAAGCGTATTTTTTTTGCAATCTTCAGACCAGCGTTGCCACTAGACTCAGGACTTACAGGGAGGTGTAGCTTCACACAAGAGTGGCCAATAATATCACAACTTACAGAGAGGGATTGTGTCAGGCCTGAGTGGCCAATTAATCCTAAAACTTACAAATAGGGATAAATTCAGGCCTGTGTGGCCGTTAATCTCACAACTTACACACAGGGATAGGTTCAAGACTGTCTAGCCATTAATCTCACAACTTACAAGTAGTGTAAATTCCAGGCGTGTGTGTCCGTTAATCTCACAACTTACAAACAGGGATAGTTTCAGCCTCGTGTGGCCATTAATCTCACAACTCAAGGAGTGGAATATTTTCAGGCGTGTGTGACTACGAATCTCACAACTTAAAACAGGGACAGTTTCATGCCCGTATGGCCATTGATCTCGCAACTTACCGAGAGGGATAGTTTCAGGCCTGTGTGGCCATTACTCTCACATTTTGCAGATAGGAATAGATTCTCGCATGTGTGACCATCAATCTCACAATCTACCAACAGGGATAGTTTCAGGTCTTTGTGGTCATTAATCTCACAACTTACACAAAGGGACAGTTTCAATCTTGTGTGGCCATTAATCCCACAACTTACAAACAGAAATCATTAATCTCACAACTTACAAATAGGGATAGTTTCAATCTTGTGTGGTCATTAATCCAACAGCTTTCAAAAAGAGTACGTTTCAGGCCTGAGTGTCCATTAATTTAACAATTTAGAAATAGAGATCGTTTCAGGTCTGTGTAGGTATGAATCTCACAACTTACATAGAGGAATAGTTTTAGGCCTGTGTGGCCTCCTACATCTTACAGAGAGGGATAGTTTCAGGCCTGTGTGGCCATTAATTTCACAACTTACACAGAGGGACAGTTTTAGACCTGTGTGGCCATTAGTTTAACAACTTACAATCAGGGATAGTTTCAGGCCTGTGTGGCCATTAATTCAAGCTTAAAAACAGGTATAATTTCAGGCGTTTGTGACCATTAATCTTACAACTTACAGATAGGATAATTTCAGCCTTTTTGAGGCCATTTATTTGATCTCGCAACTCACAGAGAGGGATACTTTTAGACCAGCGTGGCTCTTAATCTCGCAATTTACAA
>CM065722.1:80720497-80732997 GCA_033310375.1 Conus canariensis | reverse complement strand
TTTTCTTCAACAGTTCCATGCAATCAAAATGAATGAATGTGAAATTCAGATCAAGTAATGAAATTAGTAAGTCGCTGGTGTTATCAAGTAGGAAAATAAGAGGGCTTACAGTTCCCTTTTCACCAAAGTTAAGCTGTCGACACACCACCGTGGCTTCATTTCTGCCAAAGCCATCATCACACAGAGTGCCCCAGTCACTGCCATTTCGGCGCACTTCCAGACGACCCTCCCTCTCATCGGGCCCGTCCACTAGACGTACCTGAAGGTCTGTAGGGACAAACAGTGCCAACCTCATCAAAGTCAGCACACACGAGCGGACACAGTAATACATTCAGGCTCAGAGATAATTTTGTTACAGACTGACAGATTGATTATATTTATTCCCAAGGGTAACAAATACACAAAAAGAGGTTTTGGAATCTTTGCTGGAGACAGAAGTGTGCAGTGCGTGTTAAAGTGAAGTGACATGAGTGAACCGTGAAGCAGACATTTGAAATGATATTCCAAAAAATTGTATTCGTCGTCAACAGAGGAAAGTGACGTGAGTGTGTGTGGTGAATCCTCGGACTTTGGAAGTAAGGAACAGAAACAGAAACGTCAACACCTAGCTGAGCTTGAAGACATGGACATCCAGGCGGTTCTTTCCCGACTGGAATCACGTCTCGACAACCTGGCAACGAAGCAGGACCTGGTGTGGATGAGAGAAGAGCTGAAAAAATTGACTACTACTTTCATGGAGAAGATAACGGCATTAGAAGGCAGACTTTTCGACATGGAGTCGCAGAGAGAGGGGCAGGGAGAGGAGGTGAAGCAACTGAAGAAGAAAAACGAAACGCTCCAGAACATTGTCAAGCAGCAAGACAACAGATTGAAGGAGGTTGAGAGAGAACAGAATGATTTAGAACAATATTCCCGTAGAAATCACCTTCGAATTTTTCGGGTACCAGAGCGCGAGGGGGAGACAGGTGAAGACTGTGTTAGAAAGATATGCAGCATCTGTACTGACGGTGTCGGAGTTGATGTTAAACCTGCTGACATCGAGATCGCACACAGAACCGGCAGACGTTGCAGCGAAAAACCACGGCCAATCCCAGTCAGATTCTTCGACCGCAAGAAGAGGGATCAAGTGCTGGTAAACCGACGAAAGTTAAAAGGAAAGGGGACCAGCATCGGAGAGGATCTGATGGCGGCCAACTACAGACTGCTGAGGGGAGCCATGGACCACACAGCTACGATGTCCGCCTGGTCCTCCGCTGGAAGAATTTTGGCCAAAGTGAAAAATGGTGTGATTGTGAGACTTAACATTCACTCAGAATTAGACGAGACCTTTCGACGTGTCATGTCGTCGGGTGACATCAATCTGGAAGAGGACACTCAGTGCATATAATCGGTGGATATAATACAATAATCATGTAGTGAGAATATCTAAGGTCCATACAAAGGTGAGAGCTGTCTTTCTTCTTCTTCTTCTTCTCTTTTCTTTTTTTTTTTTATCTCTCCCTCTCTCTCCACAAAATGTTTCAAGTACGCTTGTAAAGATTTGCCTGGTGTAAAAACTGTGATTTCAGTCATAGGGTTGATCTTTTGACTTATGGGTGTTTACACTCATATTGTCTAATATACATCCCTCTCTGTCTCTCTTTCTCCCCTTCTCCCTTTCTCTCCCTTTCCCTCCCCTTACCCCCCCCCCCCCCCCCCCCCCCCCCCCGCCTTCCTTTCCCCTCCGCCTGTGACGAAACGCTTGACAAAACCCTCCGATCGGTCCCACTAAAATCCCAAACAAAAAAAATAGATTTCAAATCTATACCCACTCCCCCCTCTCAACCCCCCTCTCCCCCTTTCTCCGGCTTAGTGCAAATCGCACGGCCGACACGAACTATGACAGATGAAGAAATTGCGTCACGATAAACTCGTGACGCCTTTCGTTCTTGCCGGCCTACCCCCCCCCCCCCCCCCCTCTCCCTCTCAACCCTCCTTCACCCCACACGGGAAAATTTCATTTGCATTTTGTGGCCCTTACCCGTCTCACCACCCACCCCCCTCTTCCCGACTCTACCCCCCCCCCCCTCCCTCCCCATCCCGTGTACACAAAGGCGCGACGCCACTGCCGTGCCCTCCCCACTCACCCCCCCCCCCTCACTCTGTACCCAGTGACACAAAGGCAATCGCCAAACCTCCCTCCTTCTCCCCCCCCCCCCCCCCCTTCCTATGTATGGTCCGTGCACTAGCTGACCCCCGATAAATTATGTCACTGGCGGATCGTTCCCGGAGTATGTCTCTATACGGACGCATAAATTACACTGGCCGTGGATGTCAGCGAGATCTGCCGATTAGGATCAAACGGTTTCCGAAGCGACTAGCGATAAGACTAGATCCCTCCCCCTCTCACCCCTGATGTGTGAGTGACAGTTGTCAAAATCGAATCCGGCAACTAGAATGCATATATACCAGACACACAGGGCTCACTTTCACTGACCCCTCCAGACTACCTGTAGACCAGACTGGTGAAGACAAAAGAGACAACTAGAGAAGGCGTGGGACAATCCTGGTATCCTCGTTGATCTCCAGTCATTCACTGTTAATTCCCAGGAAAAAACTGGGATCCTGGTCACCCATCCTGGTCACACGATCCTGGTCACCCATCCTGGACACGATATCCTGGACACGATATCCTGGACACGATTCCTGGACACGCAATACTGGTCACCCTATCCTGGACACGCTACACATTGCAGCTGAACCAGAAGCTGGGACTTCACCCAACACCAGGGCGACACCAGACACAACCAATCTACACCAGTGGGGCAGTCACCAACCACAGGAGAGATCAACTACCCTCTCCGAAGCAAAGCTAAGTTAGCTTACCACCTGGACTCAAACCCATCAGACCCTTGCCCTCACTTTATGATGACATAGGGAGAACCAGTCTGAGTACCACTCTGGCTACAGTCACCGGGTGATTTGCAAGCAAAGTGGATGTATAATAACCATATACATTCAGTGTAACTTAGACTGACCCCCCCCCCCCCCCCCCTATATGCCAACTTAAAACTTGCTGTACTGAGTGCAAGCGAGTAAAGTAGGAGTGAGGAAGGGCCCCTCATTGTGGTAGTCCAATGAGAATTATACCCAAGCCTATAGAACTGACCCGCCAATACTTACCTATGTGTAAACAATAAAAGTTGATGTGTGAAAGTGCACTTAACTTGTGTCAGTTCTCTGTTGTTCAATCAAATGTTGAATGTTTGAACTTCAATCTTCAATTCTGTCTCTCGGAGCTACAAGTACTAATAAGAGTACAGGCCTAAGGAAAATTATCTCAGAGCCACTGTTCAGTATTTTACCCAGTCCCGGTATAAAATAAAAATTTCTTCGATGACTAGTACCGAAAGTTGCTCCTTCCACCACTAGTAAGAGAGAGGGTGTAGGTGAAATGTTAAGGTAATTCTCATTGAGAAATTATCCCTAGTCCTTCCCCTAGAGGACCTACCTAACACTTACTCATCTCGTCACATATCGAAGTGGGGGCTCGTCCGGGATTGTAAGATACAATTTGGATTGTTAAAAACAATTCACTCAAAATTTTATTTCCTTTGGCTAGTCCAAAAATTTGGACAAAGAGCAGAATTAAGAGCAAATAGGCTGATTGAGTTGAGTCCAGGAGGAAAATCGTTTATGTTTGTTGTGTGAATGCTTATCTTACATAACAAATAATAAGAGTACATGTGGTTGATGTTATAATCAATTCGTTTTGATATTTACTGTGTTCGATTATATGCTTTTGTTGTACTTAGTGGATATTTGATTGCTTAGAATTGTATAACAGTTCATTATCATGGCTGAATCAGTGAAACTTAGACGGGAGATCAAGGAGTGGGGAGAATCCCTAGGCCTCTCTGGTCAAGATCTAGTCTCATTTGTGACTACACAGTATGAAAAGGAATCCGGAAAGGCCGCCGAAGAGCGTGAAAGGATTAGACAGCATGAAGCTGAAGAGCAGAAAGAAGCCCGTGACGCTGAAGAGTGGAAAGAAGCCCGTGAAGCTGAAGAGCGAAACAGACTAAGGGAACTAGAACAGGCAGAGCGTGAGAAAATAAGAGAGACTGAACAGGCAGAGCATGAGAAATTAAGAGAGTTCGAACAGGCAGAGCGTGAGAAATTAAGAGAGTTTGAACAGGCCGAGCGCGATAAAGCCCGAGAACATGAACTTGCACTCAGAAAGATTGAGAAATCTGCTGAGAATGATAGCTCTTCAGAAACGGCCAGCCAAAATTCTCAAACATCCATCCAAATTCCGGCAATGTCATTTTCTTTGGACCCATTTAATGAGAACACAGAAAGTATTGATACTTAGACCGGGTTTGAAAGAATAGCAAATGAATTTGGCCTAGACCCAGAAAAGTGTAACATCAAACTAGCACAAGGTTTCAGAGGTGTTGCTTATGATGTGTATGCCAAGTTACCTCCAAACAAAGTAACTGATTATGATGCTCTCAAACAAGCCCTGCTCACCCATTATGAACTGACAGCTGAAGCCTACCGAAAGAAATTTCGAAACTCGCGGCATAGCAGGGGAGAAACCTATGGCCAGTTCACCAATAGGTTAACAACTTATCTCCAAAAATGGTTGACCTTGTCCAACCAAGCACAGACTTTTGATGGTCTAACTGAGCTCAT
Source organism: Conus canariensis (assembly GCA_033310375.1). Taxonomy (NCBI): domain Eukaryota; kingdom Metazoa; phylum Mollusca; class Gastropoda; order Neogastropoda; family Conidae; genus Conus; species Conus canariensis. The sequence goes on along the minus strand of CM065722.1, from coordinate 80,728,320 downwards.
CCTCTGTGAGCAGCTGCGTGACACAATGTCCACTGACCTGCAAACTTTCACAGCGGAACAAGGTGCTGCCTCACAGCTGACCTGATCAAGCTAGCTGACAGATACACCACCGCCCATGATGAAGCAAACGCACACAAAAAGATGCGTGACAAGCCAAACCGGGATTCGAACCCCCCACAGTCACAGCAGTCTCAAAACCAAAATCCACCACCAAGTGGGAAACCACCACAAAGTGAGAAACCACAAACTGGTAAACCACACAGTCGTAACTCAGTCCCTGTGAGTCAGAACAGTGCACAGAAGCGTTTCTGCGCGCACTGTAAAATGACTTCTCACTACACTGCAGAATGCAGAAAATTCTTTGGACCAAGACTCCAAACAATTGCTGCGTACCAGGTAGTGTCTACACCCAAAAGCAGTGACACACCATCTATGGTACCCAACATCACTGCACCACCCATCAGTGAGCAGGTGTTAGTAAATAACAAACCTGCCACCTGTTTGTATGACACAGGATTGTCATACGAGGCAGTTGTAAGAGCTTCCCTTGTGGAGCCGGCTGCTATCACCGAGGAGACAGTGCCTTTACAAGGGGCTGACCTGACTTTGCCACCTGCTACCCTACCTGTTGCCACAATTATGGTTGACAGTAGGCATGTCAAGGGACAGATCAAGGCAGCCGTCATGGACAATCCGATCCATGATCTCCTACTTGGAGGCCATTATGTCACTCTCGGGAACCCGTCCGAACCTGTCATTGTATCCACACTGCAGGTGAAGACCCCAAAGCAATTCAAACCTCCTAAAAAGGAGATGAAAGCAGCTCAGCGAGCTGACCCAACATTAGCTGCATGCTTCCAGAGGCAGCGCCACACCCATCACCCCACTCGCAAAGGTGAATTCTTTAGGCGGAACGGTCTTTTGTATCGTAGGCTAAATAAAGATCATTCACAACTTGTGGTCCCGGCGCCACACCGGACCCGAGTAATGGAAGTGGGACATACACTCTGTTCGCCAGGACATATCAATGTAGGGCAGACAGTGCAATGGGTGATGAAGCAGTACTCTTGGCCAGGGATGGCAGAGGACATAAAGAAATATGTTGATTCCTGCCCCCTGTGCCAACACTGGCCAGCCGGATAATCCAGACGCAGGCCAACCGAAGCCCAATAATGTATTCCGAGGCTCCATTGGTGTCTTGGTGACTCCGGAGCTAATGCCAAAAGCTTAATTGACCACGATCAGAATGGATTGTCAAGCAGGAGCTTCTCTCGAGAGAGAATCTTTTTTCGGGGGGCCTATGTGACGAAACGCTTGACAAAACCCTCCGATCGGTCCCACTAAAATCCCAAACAAAAAAAATAGATTTCAAATCTATACCCACTCCCCCCTCTCAATCCCCCTCTCCCCCTTTCTGCCGCTTAGTGCAAATCGCATGGCCGACACGAACTATGACAGATGAAGAAATTGCGTCACGATAAACTCGTGACGCCTTTCGTTCTTGCCGCCTCCCCCGCCCCCCCTCCCCCTCTCAACCCTCCTTCACCCCACACGGGAAAATTTCATTTGCATTTTTGTGGCCCTTAACCGTCTCACCACCCACCCCCCTCTTCCCGACTCTACCCCCCCCCCCCCCTCCCCATCCCGTGTACACAAAGGCGCGACGCCACTGCCGTGCCCTCCCCACTCACCCCCCACACCCCCTCACTCTCTACCCAGTGACACAAAGGCAATCGCCAAACCTCCCTCCTTCTCTCCCCCCCCCCCTCCTATGTATGGTCCGTGCACTAGCTGACCCGATAAATTATGTCACTGGCGGATCGTTCCCGGAGTATGTCTCTATACGGACGCATAAATTACACTGGCCGTGGATGTCAGTGAGATATGCCGATTAGGATCAAACGGTTTCCGATGCGACTAGCGATAAGACTAGATCCCTCCCCCTCTCACCCCTGATGTGTGAGTGACAGGTTGTCAAAATCGAATCCGGCAACTAGAATGCATATATACCAGACACACAGGGCTCACTTTCACTGACCCCTCCAGACTACCTGTAGACCAGACCGGTGAAGACAAAAGAGACAACTAGAGAAGGCGTGGGACAATCCTGGTATCCTCGTTGATCTCCAGTCATTCACTGTTAATTCCCAGGAAAAAACTGGGATCCTGGTCACCCATCCTGGTCACACGATCCTGGTCACCCATCCTGGACACGATATCCTGGATACGATATCCTGGAGACGATTCCTGGACACGCGATCCTGGTCACCCTATCCTGGACACGCTACACATTGCGGCTGGACCAGAAGCTGGGACTTCACCCAACGCCAGGGCGACACCAGACACAACCAATCTACACCAGTGGGGCAGTCACCAACCACAGGAGAGATCAACTACCCTCTCCGAAGCAAAGCTAAGTTAGCTTACCACCTGGACTCAAACCCATCAGACCCTTGCCCTCACTTTATGATGACATAGGGAGAACCAGTCTATGAGTACCACTCTGGCTACAGTCACCGGGTGATTTGCAAGCAAAGTGGATGTATAATAACCATATACATTCAGTGTAACTTAGACTGACCCCCCCCCCCCCCCCCTATATGCCAACTTAAAACTTGCTGTACTGAGTGCAAGCGAGTAAAGTAGGAGTGAGGAAGGGCCCCTCATTGTGGTAGTCCAATGAGAATTATACCCAAGCCTATAGAACTGACCCGCCAATACTTACCTATGTGTAAACAATAAAAGTTGATGTGTGAAAGTGCACTTAACTTGTGTCAGTTCTCTGTTGTTCAATCAAATGTTGAATGTTTGAACTTCTCTCTTCAATTCTGTCTCTCGGAGCTACAAGTACTAATAAGAGTACAGGCCTAAGGAAAATTATCTCAGAGCCACTGTTCAGTATTTTACCCAGTCCCGGTATAAAATAAAAATTTCTTCGATGACTAGTACCGGAAAGTTGCTCCTTCCACCACTAGTAAGAGAGAGGGTGTAGGTGAAATGTTAAGGTAATTCTCATTGAGAAATTATCCCTAGTCCTTCCCCTAGAGGACCTACCTAACACTTACTCATCTCGTCACACACACACCCCTCCTCTCTCTCTCTCTCTCTCTCTCTCCTCTCTCTCTCTCTCTCTCTCTCTCTCTCTCTCTCTCTCAACTTCTCTCTCTTTACTTAATGGTTTGGTTTCAATTGGATGTCATGTACAGATTGGCTGATCTTTGTAAAAGGATATCCTTTGTGACTTGTTTTAAGTCATAAACTTTGTACTGATTTTGTTTGATGTAAATGCTGTTCGTCCTCTCTCTCTCTCTCTCTCTCTCTTTATGATGGGTACAGATCGTCTTTGTGACTTGCTTTAATTCATAGAGTTTTGCACTGATTTTGTTTGATGTGAATGATATTTGATCTCTCTCTCTTCTCTCTCTCTCTCTCTCTCTCTCCTCTCTCTCTCTCTCTCTCTCTCTTCCTCTCTCTCTTTTCCCCCCCCCCCCCCAAAAAAAAACTCCCTCCTCTCCCTCTCTCTTCCCCCCCCCCCCAAAAAAAGTTTTAAGTACATTTGCACAGATTTGCTTGAGGTACAATTTATGTGATCTTTGTCTTAGGGCTGATCTTTTTTTTCTTTCTTTCTTTTTCTTTTTATTTATTTATTTATTTATTTTTATTTTTATTTTTACTGATTTTGTTTGATGTCAATGATATTTGGCCTCTCTCTCTATCTCTCTATTATTCTCTCTCTAACATGTTTTTATGTATAACTGCACAGATTCAGCACATGTAAAAGTTATGTGATTGTTGTCTTAGGGCTGAGCCTTTTGATTTATGAGTTCTTGCACTTATCTTGTCTGACATACATGTATCTCTCTCTCTCTCTCTCTCTCTCTCTCTCTCTCTCTCTCTCTCTCTCTCCCCTCCACCTCTCTCTCTCTCTCTCTCTCTCTCTCTCTCTCTCTCTCTCTCTCTCCTCTCCTCTCCTCCCCTCCTCTCCTCTCCCCCTATCTCTCAACCTCTCTCTCTTTACTTAAGGGTTTGGTTTCAATTGGATGTCATATTAGGTATAGACTGGTTGATTTTTATAAAAGGATTTCTTTTGTGATTTGTTGTAAGTCATGAATTTTGTACTGATATTGTTTGATGTAAATGCTATGTGTTCTCTCTCTCTCTCTCTCTCTCTCTCTCTCTCTCTCTCTCTCTCTCTCTCTCTCATCTCTTTCTCTCTCAATCTCTCTCTCTTAATTTAAGGGTTTGGTTTCAATTGGATGTCATAATGTGTACAGACTGGTTGATCTTTGTAAAAGGATCTCTTTTGTAACATGTTTTAAATCACGAATTTTGCACTGATTTGATAAATTGTACTGATTTTGTAAATGCTATTTGCTCTCTCTCTCTCTCTCTCTCTCTCTCTCTCTCTCTCTCTCCTCTCTCTCTCTCTCTCTCTAGCAGTAATTAACGCACTGAATAAAGTCAGTGGTGACAGGAAGTGGGTTGAAGACGATCTGATCAGAGCGCACCGTGTTGGACAGACAAGACACGGCTCACCGAAAGTAATGATCGCAAAATTCCGCAACTGGACTGACAAATTGTTTATTATTAGGGACAGATCATTCAGGCGGAGCCTAGAAAACATTGGCATACGTGTTGCCAATGACCTGACACGTCAGCAAGCATCCCTCGTTGCACGTGCAAAGCAGGAAGGTCAGGCAGCCTACTTCGTGAGGGGGAGGATGGTGATTGGCCCGAGGCGACCCGACCCACGCACGTACGCAGAGGTCACGGCGGAGGGAATGATGACGGCAGTATCGACACGGGTACGGCGGTCTCGCGGGCGGTGCGCGCATCTTCGATGACGACAACGATGGCAGCAACGACAGGGGTAATGACAGTGACTTCAGGGGTGCCGGATGTGGCGAACGAGCGTTGTGGCGATGTGTGCGGTGCCGAGCGGGGCCATCGTGCCAATGGCATTGAACTCCAAGGGGATTCCCCTAGTGATCATGTGATTCAGCCAGCCAGTCAGCGGCTTGTTCGGAAGGAAGCCAGTCCTCAGTGTACTGCCAGCAGGGTGGGAGCAGGGCAGGTAGGGGTGTAAACCGGGGTGCACGTGGAAGTGACAATGATCGTAGAGAGTCGAGAGGTGGGACAGTTCAGGGTAACATGCAAACATTCCTTCGCGGAAGGGACAGTGATAACACATCCCGTTCAAGCCAAAGGAGCCTGAGATCTAACCACAGCCAGAAATAGGACAACGCGCGACCACAGGCACAGGAAATAACATTTCTTAATTACAATGTAGAAAATCTGTTCTATAAAATGCATGATGTTTGCTTTCTACAGTTCATAAATAAATTTGATTTTGTTTGTCTGACTAAGACGTTTATTGGACCACAGTTTGACTTGAGTAATGTTTTTTTCCGGCCTTTTTGAAATTCAGTTCCCCAGCAAAAAAACTGTCAGTACATGGACGATGCTCAGGTGGTGTTTTAGTGCTTATTAAAAACAAATATGAAAAGCATGTTGAACGGATAAATGTAGATTTCAATAATTTCATAATAATAAAAATTGATAAAGAGTTACCAGATATTGATAGAAATTTAATGTTTATAGCATGCTATGTTCCTCCAGAGAGTTCACCAGCATATGCTAACAGTAACCTGAAAGACGGAATCCTTGCCATGGAAGACCAGTTGTTTTGTCATACTGAGTTTGAAAAACAAGATGTGTATATAATGATGTGTGGCGATTTCAATGCCAGAACTGGGTGTGAGCAGACACGAATAGAGAACATAGATAATTTTACGTTTGGTTTTGTTGATGATGATGATGATGATGATGATGATGATTATGACGATTTATCTAAGAGTCGTTCTTCAAAAGATTCAGTAATTAATAATTTTGGGCAATCACTGTTGGATTTGTGTTTTCTCTTTAACTTAAAAATAGTCAGTGATTCGTGTAATAGTGATGACGAGGTGAATTTACATTTGTAGCACCACAAGGCTGTGGTGTCATTGACTATTTTATTTCGTCAGAAGAATTGCTTCCTTTTTGAGATTTGTTTGTAAATAATTGCTTCTTTTCTTGGCACCTCCCAGTTCAGATGACATGGAAACATGGAGGAAACCATGATGTAGAAAAACCATCAGAAGTCAGCTGACCCGACAGAAGAGAGGATAGTTTGGTCGGATGACTTTAAAGACACATTTATACATGAAGTAAGTTCCAAACATTTCAAGGAACACATTGATCATGCTCGTGATAAGATTGAAGAAGATATTGATAACTCTTTGAACATATTTACAATGGCTTTATATACAGCGGCTAGTTGTCTCATTAGAACTACGAGTCCTAAAAAATCAAAAGCCAACGAGTGGTTCGATAAGGAATGTAAAGAACAAAGAACGTTAGTAGAACATTTATTAAAGAGTTTCCAAAGAGCGAGGACTGAAACATACAGGAAACAGCAGAAAGAACTCTATGTAAAGGAGAGAACAAAATATACTGATCTTAGACGGGATAAAAAAAGGACATTTGATGAAGTTAGACTTGCAAAGTTAACAAACGCTATCAATGAACCAAAATTATTCTGGAAAACAATGAAGCTTATAAACAGAAAAACAGTTTATAATGACATTGGCATCAAACAGTGGCAGGATCACTTTTTTAGCGTATTCAATGACTGTGATAACATAGATAACACGGATGGAGAAGATAGTTTATATCTTGAGAATGAAGATCAAGAACATCAATAGCCTTTCTTTGACGACTATATAACGAAGGAGGAAATTAAGAATGGCATTAGAAACTTGAAATGTGGAAAGAGTGCTGGTCCAGACAAGATTGTGAGTGAAATGCTAAAACATGCTGTTGACAGTATCATTGATTATCTTGAAATCTTGTTCAACAGAATTTTTAATTCTGGTTATTTTCCAAGGGAATGGTCCAAATCTGTAATTGTTCCGATTTTCAAAAGAGGGGATGCCAATAATCCAGACAATTATCGAGGGGTAGCCTTGACTAGTGCTGTGAGCAAAGTTTATACTTCCATTTTAAATAAAAAATTAAGTACATGGGCCGAACGGGAAGAAAAAATTATTGAAGAGCAGGCAGGGTTTAGAAAAGATTATAGTACTATGAATCACATATTTACCTTATATGCACTGGTTCAAAAATACTTATTAAGTAACAGAAAATTGTACGTTGCTTTTATTGACTTCCAGAAGGCTTTCGATACAGTTAATAGAAATATTTTGTGGGATATACTAAAAAAAAAGTCTGGTGTTCAAGGTAAATTGTATAGGTCATTAAAAGGAATTTATAGTTCAGTTATAGCTTGTGTAAGAGACAAACTTATACTCTGATTTTTTCCATTGTCCACAAGGCGTGAAGCAGGGGTGTTTATTGAGTCCGCTAATGTTTTCCTTTTTCATTAACGAACTGGCGCTTGAAATAAATAAGAAGGGAAGACATGGAATACAGTTAATACCTGATGCTGCAGAAGTCTTCCTTTTATTATTTGCAGACGATGTAATCCTTTTTTCAGACACGGTGGTTGGATTACAGAATCAGTTAAATGCATTAAAAGAAGAAACAGACAGACTTAAGTTAGCTATTAATATAGATAAGACGAAGATTATAGTTTTCAGAAAGGGAGGTTTTCTAGCAGCTCGGGAAAAGTGGTGGTTTGGGAATTTAGAAGTGTTGGTAACCAATAGCTATAAATACTTAGGTTTAATTTTTACAACAAAACTAAATATGAGCAAGGGATGGTTAGAAATGTGTAGAAAAGGCAGAAAGGGAGTGATTGAAATTCTAAGATCATTAAGGAA
>CM065722.1:80707997-80712997 GCA_033310375.1 Conus canariensis | reverse complement strand
ATATATATATATATATATATATATATGTATGCATATATGTGGACCACATCCTGACGACCGCACAGCGCGAAACAAGCTTGTAGATGTTTTAAGCCTGATTTTAACTTGTTTTTAAAATAACAAGTGTCGTTCCCACTGTGGTTGAGTACTGTTTTTAATGATCCTCAGTACCATTCTCATATATATATATATATATATATATATATATATATATATAAGTTGAATATATATATACATACATACATATATATATATATATATATATAGAGAGAGAGAATGGTACTGAGGATCAGCGCAATCTTAAAAACAGTGCTCAACCACAGTGGGAGCGACATTTGTTATATTAAAAGCAAGTTAAAATCAAGCTTCTAAAAACATCTACAAATTTGTTTCACGCTGTGCGGTCGTCAGGATGTGATGAGCTTGTGTTGCCAGTGCCACGTATATATATAGCTAGCTGGTTTGCTGTTGTTTTTTTCCCCGTGCTACATGTGTTTCTCAGGTGTTGGTTTTTTTCGCTGATAGGAACTTCCATCTGTGTCTGCAATTGTTAACCATTTCTGTTCTAACATTTAGAGTTGCCAACTGTGGTTTACATAGTATAATGTATTTCTCTGTTAGGCATAGATTGCATTTTTTTGAAATGTTGTTGTATGATGCTGCTCTTTTTAAAATTTTCCAAGATATGTTGTAGTCTATGTTTTTTTCTTTAAGTTTCCAAATGTATTTACTCAATTCTGTTTGGTTTTTGTATCTTTCTTTGTTGAATGATTGTTTATGGTTTGCATATCTAGTTTTGAATTGGTTTTCCGTGATACCTACATATGTTTCTTTTGCGTTCTCTGATGTTACAGTGGCTTGGTACACAATGTTGTTATAAAGGCATTTGTTGCTTAGGGGGCACTGTTCTTTTTTCGTACAGTTACAAGATTTCCTTTCGTTACCCTCCTTTTTTTCTGTGCTGCTTTTCATTTTGTTTGCTGAATCGATGGCATTTTTAAGGTTCGGCATACATGAATATGATAATTTGATGTTGTTTTTGTTGAATATCTTAAATAATTTATGGTCTTTTGGGAAAGATGATGTCAAGATTTTAAAGAATTCTTTCCCTACATTTGTTTTAACTCTTGCATCATATGGGGGATTGTACCATATGATATTCCTTTTCCTGTTCTTTCTGCATCTTTTTGTATCATTGTCTGGATCGTATCTTAGTTTGTAATTGTAGCCACTTGTATGTAACGCCTCTTGGTATTCAGCTGTAGCGTTGTTGAATACTGTTTCGTTACATGACAAATTGGATAGTCTTTTATTTATGCTTTTGGGTATTGTTTTCAGTATGGAGGGTGGGTGATTGCTTTTGATGTTTACATAAACAGGCGTGTCATTTGGTTTCTTGTATGGTTTATATGTGTGTTGGTTGAGGTCTAACGTTATGTCTAAATAGTTCACTATCTTTTTGTTTGCTTCTATTGTGATTTTTAAGTTTTGGTTGTGGAAAATTTTACACAATTCTTTTTTCTTATTTTCAATATTTCTAGGGTTGTCATTCAGAGCGGCAAGGCCGTCATCCCTGTACAGTCCAGTTTGTTTTCCAAGTTTTTTTTGAATATTGGATAACATGAATAGTCCGACAAGCTCGCAAGTCTCGGCACCATCGTATGATCCCATTGTGACATCGAAAGTTGAATTCCTGCTTGTGTTCTTAATCCAGGTTTCATTTTTATTGTGCAGTAAAGTTTTCTTTGTGTGGAAAATGATTTCCATTTCTGACCCTGATATTTCTGTGTACTTGTTGGCAAATTTTATAGCTTTAGTTAGTAGCTTTTCATCTATAGATGGGTAGAAATCTACTATGTCAAATGTTATAAAAACTGTATTTTCTTGTTTATTGAGGTTTTTGAACCATTGTATTACTTCATATGTGTTTTTCCAGAGATTGAGTTCAGTGTTTTCTTTTATGTTTTTTATGGTTTTCTCTAAGATTTTTTTACTAATTTTCCCTAGTTCAGATTTGGAAGGGTTTATCAGTCTACATGTTGGGTTGTTCAAGAAATTGGGTTTGTGGTCTTTAAGTGTAATAAAGGCTTCTCTAGCTGCTGTGGTCTCTACTCTGTCACTTAGGTCCATTTGGTGTACAAGTTCCTTTTCTTTCTTTCTGATGTGATCATATGTAGCCTTGTCAGCCTTTCTGTAATTTTTCTGGATATTTTTATCAAGGAGTTTTGAGTACTCTTCAGGTTCTATTTTGTAAAAGTTATTGGTTTTATCCGCCTTCACAAATATTTTGGTGTCATTTTGAATTTGTTTAATTTCCTTTTCTAACGCTGATTGAAATTTGTTATTAGATTTTTTGAAATCTATGTTGGCTAACATTCTTCTCATTTTTTCTTCAAATGTTTTCATTTCTTCAATGGCTGGTGGTACTCGCCATGACTTGAAGTCGTATGTATTTTTATCCTCTTTTTTAGCGTTGGGGTTTAAAAAGAAAAATGCTTTCCATCTCATATTTTTGATGAATTTTTCCGTTTGTCCTATCATTTTCTTCATGTAGCACTGGGGTTTAGCTAACGGAATGTTTTTGATGGATTGCTTAAAGTTGATTTTTTCCATTTTAAAATTTGCTGATTCAAAGTGCTCAACGTATGGAGCAGTTAAGAGAATGGTACTGAGGATCAGCGCAATCTTAAAAACAGTGCTCAACCACAGTGGGAGCGACATTTGTTATATTAAAAGCAAGTTAAAATCAAGCTTCTAAAAACATCTACAAATTTGTTTCACGCTGTGCGGTCGTCAGGATGTGATGAGCTTGTGTTGCCAGTGCCACGTATATATATAGCTAGCTGGTTTGCTGTTGTTTTTTTCCCCGTGCTACATGTGTTTCTCAGGTGTTGGTTTTTTTCGCTGATGAAAAGCTACTAACTAAAGCTATAAAATTTGCCAACAAGTACACAGAAATATCAGGGTCAGAAATGGAAATCATTTTCCACACAAAGAAAACTTTACTGCACAATAAAAATGAAACCTGGATTAAGAACACAAGCAGGAATTCAACTTTCGATGTCACAATGGGATCATACGATGGTGCCGAGACTTGCGAGCTTGTCGGACTATTCATGTTATCCAATATTCAAAAAAAACTTGGAAAACAAACTGGACTGTACAGGGATGACGGCCTTGCCGCTCTGAATGACAACCCTAGAAATATTGAAAATAAGAAAAAAGAATTGTGTAAAATTTTCCACAACCAAAACTTAAAAATCACAATAGAAGCAAACAAAAAGATAGTGAACTATTTAGACATAACGTTAGACCTCAACCAACACACATATAAACCATACAAGAAACCAAATGACACGCCTGTTTATGTAAACATCAAAAGCAATCACCCACCCTCCATACTGAAAACAATACCCAAAAGCATAAATAAAAGACTATCCAATTTGTCATGTAACGAAACAGTATTCAACAACGCTACAGCTGAATACCAAGAGGCGTTACATACAAGTGGCTACAATTACAAACTAAGATACGATCCAGACAATGATACAAAAAGATGCAGAAAGAACAGGAAAAGGAATATCATATGGTACAATCCCCCATATGATGCAAGAGTTAAAACAAATGTAGGGAAAGAATTCTTTAAAATCTTGACATCATCTTTCCCAAAAGACCATAAATTATTTAAGATATTCAACAAAAACAACATCAAATTATCATATTCATGTATGCCGAACCTTAAAAATGCCATCGATTCAGCAAACAAAATGAAAAGCAGCACAGAAAAAAAGGAGGGTAACGAAAGGAAATCTTGTAACTGTACGAAAAAAGAACAGTGCCCCCTAAGCAACAAATGCCTTTATAACAACATTGTGTACCAAGCCACTGTAACATCAGAGAACGCAAAAGAAACATATGTAGGTATCACGGAAAACCAATTCAAAACTAGATATGCAAACCATAAACAATCATTCAACAAAGAAAGATACAAAAACCAAACAGAATTGAGTAAATACATTTGGAAACTTAAAGAAAAAAACATAGACTACAACATATCTTGGAAAATTTTAAAAAGAGCAGCATCATACAACAACATTTCAAAAAAATGCAATCTATGCCTAACAGAGAAATACATTATACTATGTAAACCACAGTTGGCAACTCTAAATGTTAGAACAGAAATGGTTAACAATTGCAGACACAGATGGAAGTTCCTATCAGCGAAAAAAACCAACACCTGAGAAACACATGTAGCACGGGGAAAAAAACAACAGCAAACCAGCTAGCTATATATATACGTGGCACTGGCAACACAAGCTCATCACATCCTGACGACCGCACAGCGTGAAACAAATTTGTAGATGTTTTTAGAAGCTTGATTTTAACTTGCTTTTAATATAACAAATATATATATATATATATATATATATATATATATATATATATATATATGTCTGGCTTAATCCTGAAATATATATATATATATATATATATATATATATATATATATATATATATGAGAATGGTAAGTCTGTAAGTTCCTGGAATGGTGCTCGGTACTTATCCTTGGAATTTATTAGTTTATTGTAATTTAGTCCCTTGCGGATTCATTCCAAGAACTGGCCCTCAGCACTTGTGTCTTGAGAGGTTATCTTTTTATATTTTCTACTTTTCGCAAGAAAATGTAGCTTGTTTTGCTCTTTCATGATTTTCTTTTGCTTCTTAGGTGGCACCTTTGGTTGGCTTTTTCAAAACTCAACAAACATACTACGGTATTGCACACCAGCCTTTTCTGGGATAGCATTCTTCTTAAAACCGAAAAGGCAGAGGAATCAAAATACCACTTTCCACGGTCACTGAGGAGAAACAATCAGGTTTCGAAATATCGGTATCTGACCAGGAGTTATATGTTAGTGGGTTTTCTCCCCATTGGAGATCGTCTCCCACTTGGAGACTATAAGCTTGCTAAAGGCTCATTTTGAGAAGCATTTACTTTATTT
>CM065722.1:80700497-80702997 GCA_033310375.1 Conus canariensis | reverse complement strand
TGCACTGGTTTTGATTCTTGCTTGTCACGCTCTGAGAAACCTGGCCACAGTTTCTGGAAGATATCGTGCACACCAGAACATTGCGTAATTTCACTTGAAAGTTGCTTGGCAACGTCCTTATCGTCTGCCTTTCGTCCCGAATCTCGTCACTTCCAGTTCTCCCACAGCTTAAGAAGTCCGCTGATTGACTCAAACATTCCACACAGTAAGCAGTTCTCCTACAGTTTAAGAAGGCCGCTGATTGACTCAAACATTCCACACAGTAAGCAGTTCTCCCACAGTTTAAGAAGGCCGCTGATTGACTCAAACATTCCACAATGTAAGCAGTTCTCCTGCAGCTTAGGAAGGCCCACTGATTGACTCAAACATTCCACACAGTAAGCAGTTCTCCCACAGTTTAAGAAGGCCGCTGATTGACTCAAACATTCCACACAGTAAGCACTTCTCCAACAGCTTAAGAAGGCCTATTGACTGACTCAAACATTCTACACGATAAGCATTCTCCACAGCTTTAAGAAGGCGCTGATTGACTCAAACATTTCACACAGTAAGCAGTTCTCCTACAGCTTAAGAAGGCCGCTGATTGACTCAAACATTCCACACAATAAGCACTTCTCCAACGGCTTAAGAAGGCCGCTGATTGACTCAAACATTCCACACAATAAGCACTTCTCCAACGGCTTAAGAAGGCCGCTGATTGACTCAAACATTCCACACAATAAGCACTTCTCCAACGGCTTAAGAAGGCCGCTGATTGACTCAAACATTCCACACAGTAAGCAGTTCTCCCACGGCTTAAGAAGGCCGCTGATTGACTGAAACTTTCCGCACAGTAAGCAGTTCTCCTACAGTTTAAGAAGGCCGCTGATTGACTCAAACATTCCACACAGTAAGCAGTTCTCCTACAGCTTAAGAAGGCCGCTGATTGACTCAAACATTCCACACAGTAAACAGTTCTCCCACAGCTTAAGAAGGCCGCTGATTGACTCAAACATTCCACACAGCAAGCAGTTCTCCTACAGCTTAAGAAGGCCCATTGATTGACTCAAACATTCCAAGAAGTACACAATTCTCCTACAGCTTAAGAAGGCCCGCTATCTATCTATCTATCGATCGATCCATCTATATCCAATTCATTGAAGTGGGTAAATAGATAGATAGATAGATAGATAGATAGATAGATAGATAAACAGTTGCATCAGTATAAATGCATACAGATAGATAGATAGATAGATAGATAGATAGATAGATAGATAGATAGATAGATAGATAGATAGATAAACATCTGATGTGAAGTTCTCAATCAGTTATTGCCTTCAAGACAATTAAAACGAATCATTGTGAAACTCCGAACAAGTAATGAAACTTGTAAGTCACTCGTGTTATCAAGCAGGTAAAAACAGGGCTTACAGTTCCCCTTTCACCAAAGTTAAGCTGACGACACACCACCGTGGCTTCATTTCTGCCAAAGCCATCATCACACACGGTGCCCCAGTCACTGCCAGCCCGGCGGACTTCCAGACGACCCTCCCTCTCATCGGGCCCGTCCACTAAACGTACTTGAAGGTCTGTAGGGACAAACAGGGCCAGGATCATCAAAGTCAGCAGACACGAGCGGGCACAGTAATACATTTGGGCTCAGAGAGAATGGTATTTACAGACTCACTGATTATTGATCTTCATTCCCAATGTCCCAGGCTCTTGAAAGTCAGCACACACGAGTGTGCATATTAAAACAAACTGGCTCAGTGAGTCTTAAATAAATGTCAGCGAACCGCCCAGAGAACGCGGACAAACGAGTCACAAGACGAAACACAACTAGTTTCGACCTCTTAGGTCTTCATCAGGTGAGACATTAACGAATAAAACAATGAAAATTCACTTAGCTTTGATCGCTTCAGATCACTTCGTAGGGTTCAGCGCAAGGAAGAAGGCGTTGAATGAGAACGAGGCTGTTGGAAGGGAAATAGTGAGCGAGTCAAAGTCGTAATGAAGATAATAATATTACTGATAGGAATACTAATAATGGTCAAAATACTGAGAGAAAAAAAAAAAAAAAGGGACAAGATTACTACCAATCTGTGTCAATAAGTATGGGTATGGGAGAAAGGAGAGTGGGTTAGAGGATTCTTAAACAGCAGGGTTGCCGTGGCAACAGTCCCAGAGGCGAAGGCGATGGTGATGTCAATGCCAGTGGTAGTATCAATACTAGCAATAGTATTACTGAATGATACTGCTAACAACGATAGTGAAGGTTAAGGTAATGAAAGCATGATACAGAAACACATTTAGAAAATACATTTTTATAATAATCAAATAAATAAATAAATGAAACATTAAAAATAATAATAAATTAAAAAATCAGTAAATAATAATAATAATAATTAAAATAATAATAATAATAAAATAATAATAATAATAATAATAATAATAATAATAATGATAATAAATGCATAAATAAGATAGCTATAAGTTGTGTGAGGTGAATAGTGGGAGATAA
>CM065722.1:80690497-80692997 GCA_033310375.1 Conus canariensis | reverse complement strand
ATCTTACGATCTTTCTACATAAATTCAACAGTGCTGGGCAGAAGGCGCCATGCCATCCTTATGGAAACAATCAATTATTGTTCCTGTTCCCAAGCAAGGGAAATCAAAGACTGATAAAAACAGTTACAGGCCAGTTGCTCTGACTTCGCATGTAGGGAAACTCATGGAAAGAATAATTTAAAAAAGACTAGCACATCATTGTGAAAAGAACGGTATAATACCGATAAATCAGGCTGGCTTCAGAAAAAGTAGATCAACAATAGACCATCTTGTTAAAATTTCAACACAAGTTAAACAACAGTTCGCCAGAAGAAAAAAATGTACTTGCCACCTTTTTGACATACGAAAAGCTTACGATCAAGTTTGGCATACAAAGTTACTTAACAAACTGAGATCAGTCGGTCTCTCAGGTTCCATATACAATTACTGTAAAGTTTTTCTTAGCGATCGTTCAATCCAAACAAAGATAGGTACTACTTATTCTAATAAAAGGTCTCTTCAAATGGGAATCTCACAGGGAGCTGTAATTGCTCCTATTCTGTTTAATATTCTGATTCATGGTCTTCCAAAATCGTTGACTAAAAATGTTGAACTTGTGCAGTATGCTGATGACATCTGTATGTGGATGAAAGTCACTCTGAAAAAACACACTCCGTCTAGATCAGTAAATTATATTAAAAGACTATATCAGAGCGAACTTGACAATATAAGTAACTATATGGCTGAAAACGGATTAACTCTATCTCCAGAAAAATCGCACATGATGCTTTTTAATGCATGTTATGACGTCAATCCTCTGTCTTCTTTTAAAATATATGGATATAAACAGAATGTAAAATTTTTAGGTGTTTATTTTACTTCAAAATTGTCATGGAGTTACCATTTGGAATCTGTATTGACAAAGACCACCTAAAGTTTGAATATCCTTAAGGAAATAAGTCAACAACCATGGGGAAAAGATGCTTAAACGCTGATTCACTTAGCAACAGCATTGGCACGTTCAAAACTGACATATGCGCAGGAAGTGTTCTTCTCTGCACCTAAACATTTAATCAAAAAGTTACAAAGTGTTGATAGCAAAGCTTATAAGCTAGCACTACTATATGTTCCAGTGCATGCGTCATCTATAAAAACCTATGCAGAGATTTGTATATTACCGCTGGAAGAACAGATGAAACTCTCATCAGCAAAATATATTTTACGAAGTAATTCTACTCAAAACTCAGTTGCTATGGAAATCGAGTTAAAATCAGAGATTCATTTCCCTAAAACAGCACATCAAATACATTCTCTAACAACGATAGGTTCATATACGTCTGATCTGTTTAAAAATGCAGGTGTTAAGCCTAAAAATGTAGCTCCGCGACTATCTTATAGCATAATCCCTAAATGGGAGCTCATCGCTGCCAATTTTGACACGGATTATTTATATTTCAAGAAAGAGGAAGGTCCAGCTGTCTCTGCATCTGTCCGCTCTCATATAGATAATCATTATTCAAACCATCTGAAAGTCTATACAGATGGTTCTGTCCTCGATAACGGTCTAGCTGGTGCAGCTTTTGTTATCCCGGCCTTGAAGGTGGAACGATCTTATCACATCGGAAAACATTTTTCAATATTTACAGCTGAACTCGTTGCTATTGCAATGGGTTTGAATTATCTGGTAAATCTACCCGTTTCTGTTTCATATACTGTTTTGTGTAGATTCTAATCTGTTTTGCAAGCGCTAAATTCACTTAATACAAAAGTAAGAGAGGAACTTGTCACTGAAATTATTCACTTAATTCATTTCCTGTCTGTACGTGGTACCAGTGTCAATTTCTGTGGGGTTCCTTCTCATTGTGGATTATCTGCAAATGAATGGGCGGACCGAACAGCAAGAAAGGGTGCAAAGAATCATAGCAATTCTATTAAAATACAAATCCCCCTGTCCCTACAAGAAGGATGTTCTCTTTTGGAAAACACTTGCTGGAGTTTTATAAAAGTGCAGCAAGAAGGAAGAGATCTCTCTGATGACCTTCGGCGTAAAAAATCTATAAAAACATTTTTTGGTGCCAGTAAAAATTACCATCGTCACAAGCATGGTTTTTAGATTTAGACTTGATGCATTTAAAACGAAATTCAGTCATAATGTAACGTGTGTATGTGGCGAAAATATCTCGCCGTTTCATGTTATTTTTCTTTGCCAGCAGTTGAAAAAACATTTGCCTAGTTGGCTTTCAGACATTGAGCCATCCCGCTCATCTTTCGAAAAGTTACTTTCGAATTATTTACAAATATTTGACATTGTACAGGGACTGTATGAGAGTCCCATTGGTAACTTGCTCTGACTGATTCCTTGTTTTGATAATGTTCTGTTAGGTTGTATTACAGTTTGTGTTTTTTTTCCATTTAGTATTGCCGACACCCCTCCCCTCTCCCCCCTCCCCCCCCCCCCACACACACACACTCCCGACCCCTCCCCTATCCCCCCTGATCCTGACCTTCCCTCCCCTTCAAT
>CM065722.1:80660497-80672997 GCA_033310375.1 Conus canariensis | reverse complement strand
CACTGGGTCAACAAAAGTCAGGAACCTGCCATCGCCCGATCTGTAACCTTGTGAATCTTGTGATGAGAGGAAGATAGGGAGAAACAGAGAGAGACAGAGAGAGAGAGAGAGAGAGAGATAGAGAGAGAGAGAGAAGAAGAAGAAGAAGAAGAAGAAGAAGAAGAAGAAGAGAGAGAGAGAGAGAGAGAGAGAGAGAGAGAGAGAGAGAGAGAGAGAGAGAGAGAGAGAGGAATAATCGTAGCAGTTACAAACTGTCATAAAACCCCACCTAAAATAGGGCCACGGGAGTCCAAAACCTGTTCCAGCCAGGTAGATCATGTAATGAGATGGGGGGGGGGGGTTAGACAGAGAGAAAGAGAGAGAGGGAGAGAGAGAGAGGAGAAAGAGAGGGAGAGAGAGAGAGAGAGAGAAAGTGAGAAATACAGACAGAGAGAAAGAGAGGCAGGGAGAGAGAGCGCGTGAACGAGAGAGAGAGAGAGAGAGAGAGGGAGTAAGAGAGAGTAAGAGAAAAAGAGAGAGAGAGGGGGGAGAGAGAGAGAAAGAGAGAGAGGGAGAGGGAGAGAAGGCAACCAATCGACGAACTGACAAATCGATAGGCAAACAGAAGACAATTATACAGGTGCAGTAAACAGTTATGGGAGAGGATGATACCTCAGACCTCAAGGCTGTTCAGACCTTTGGGATGCAAAGTCATTAGTTTTTTAATCCAAAAGTCCTCTCTTGAGAGTCTGGCTTCCAGATTTGTGGAGTGTACTTTTTCTATGGCTAAGCACCTCATATCTAGAATGTTATGGTTAGTTTGATTGAAGTGTCGAGTTACATGGGTGCCTGTGTTTTTCTGGATGTGTGTGCGGTGTAGGTAGAAACGTGTTTTGAGTGTATTTTTTGTTTGTCCAATATATTGGCTGTTGGGGCATTTATCACAGAATAAAAGGTATATGATATTAGTGGAATCACAGGACATACGGTGACGGATTGTGAATCTTTCACTGGTCACAGAGCTGTGGAAGTGGACTGACTCCACCAAATGGTCTTCACACACCACACACCGTGCTCTCTGGCAATGGAAACATCCAGGATGTGGATCCTGGGGAGTGGGCAACATGGAGGGCATCAGCATAGACTGTAGAGATCTGCAGGCCCGCTCACCGAGGACTGGAGGCTTGGGGACGGCCAGACGCATCCTGGTGCTGGTGTGCAGGACAGAGCTCTGTAGCTCTGATAGCCACTGTCGAAGAGGGGGGTTGGATGGATGGTAGTTGACGACCATGGGGCTCCTGTCAAGAGTGTTCCGGGTTTTATAAGTAAGAGCTTGGGCTCTCGAGATAGCTGTGACTTTGTCCCTTGCTATCTTGATATCTTTCCTTCTGTGTCCACGATGTAGGAACCAAATTGTCATGTTGTCACATCGCTTTACGAAAATGTTGTCATCGGAACACAGTCTTCTAAGACGTAAAAACTGACTGAACGGCATGTTACGAATAAGGTGGCGTGGGTGACAAGACGACGCGTGTAAATACGCATGTGTGTCAGTGGGTTTAAGGTAAACATCTGTCTGTAGAAACCCATCTTGTAGGTAAATGTTGATATCCAAGAACGGGATTTCGACAGTGGAGGACTGTAAGGTGAATTTAATGGAGTCATGAAAGTTTTTGATATATTCAGTAAATTTGTTCAGTTCAGCTGTTGTGCCAATAAAGAGCAAGAAAATGTCATCAATGTAACGTTTCCACGTCTGTTTTCGGATACCTACCGGACTTTGGGAAAGGAGGCGTTCTTCAAAGTAACCCATAAAAAGGTTTGCTGCAGAGGGGGCGAAAGGGGTGCCCATGGCAGTGCCATGTATCTGTTGATATATCCTGTTTTCAAAACAGAATATATTATTAGAGAGAATGTGGTTGGCAACTTGAAGGACACGTTCAGTGGGAGGAGTGTCAGGAGAATCCAGTGGTGGAGGTCCATTCAGGTAGTATTTCAGGGCGCCCAGTAATTCATCATGGGGAATGTTGCTATACAAGGACACCACGTCTATGGTGACCAGCTGGGTGCCTGGAGGGAATGGACCGTACTCCAGGTTCCACTGTTGGATGGTCTTCAGCATATCTGTAGTGTCCTTGATGTGGCTAGGTAGACTGGTGACGAAGGGCTGAAGCCAGTGGTCGACGAGTTTAGAAAGGTTTTCCGTAGGGCCTAGTACACCAGATACTATCGGGCGACCAGGGGGGTGGGTGAGCGATTTGTGTATCTTGGGCAGCAGGTGAAAACGATGTGTTCTTACTTTGTCTAAATCCAGTTTGGCCCAGTGGAAAGTATAGTCATCCACTAGGCCGTCTTTGTGAAGGTCAAATATCAGTTCATTAGACTGTTATTGCAATGTTTCTGGTATATATATATATATATTGTGTGTGTGTGTGTGTGTGTGTGTGTGTGTGTGTGTGTGTGTGTGTGTGTGCATATATGTATATGTGTATATGTGTGTGTATGTGTATGTATGTATATATATATGTATATTATATATATATATATATATATATATATATATATATGTGTGTGTGTGTGTGTGTGTGTGTGTGTGTGTGTGTGTGTGTGTGTGTGTGTGTGTGTGTTTCTTGTGGCCTAAGATCTGTAAATGATTTTTTACTGTGGAGTACATGTTTAAGAAGCCTCGCAGTTCTTATCTTTTTGATGAATGATCACATTTTTTTCTGGACAGTAAAGTGTGTGTAGGAATGAGAGTGCTAGCACATGTATGTGTAAACATTGCTGTTTGAAAGGGTAAAAAAAATAAGGATGTTTTTGAGGTTTAGGAAATGTAAGTAGTTTGTAGTCTTGAGTATCATGTTTAAGAAGGTGCACATATTTTTGATCTTTTTGGATATCAACCATGGTTCTTTTTCTGGAGAGTTGAGTAGTATCTAGGAATAAGAATGCCAGTATATGTATGTGCAAACATTGCTGTGTGAAAGTGTAAAAAAATAAGAGTGTTTTTGAAGTTTAGGAAATGTAAATAGTTTGTAATCTTGGGTACATACTTAGAAGACGCACATTTCTGTCCTTTTTTCGTGGTTCTTTTTTTCCCCAGACGAGGTTCACTGCTCCCTGCAGTATTTTGAATGCAACCTTTTCTGTTGTTGTTGTAAGAATGGCATACAAGCTCCGCCGAAGCAAGGCCTGTAGTTACCGTCTGAAATAACCTTTTTGTGTTTTTGTGTGTTACATTGAATGTTTATTTGTCATGTTTTGTATGCTACTTGTTCACATGTTTGAGTTTTTCGTTTCAATACAATATTAAACAGAACAGGGTTTGCTAAAAGATAGGGGGAAAGTGTTACTCACAATGACAATTATTACATGAGTAGTCTCTCAATAGCCTCAGCAAATGTACAAGGCCTTGGAAATTTTCAGAAAAGAAGGGGTGTTTTCCAATTTCTTAGACAGAAACGAAACTCTATATACTATTTACAAGACACTCATTTCACACAAAAGCTGGAGACACAAATAAGAGCCAAATGGGGATATGATTATTATTTCGCTTCACATGCGTCACAATCAAGGGGGCTGCAATATTATTTAATAATAATTTTGATTTCAAGGTGAAAACAGTTATTAAGGACACAGAGGGTAATTACATTATCATTATTATTCGCACTATGGAAAAAAGAATTAGCCCTTGTAAACGTTTATGGTCCAAACACTGACAGTCCCCAATCTTTACACAGATTTACAAAGTAAAGGTCAACAACTGACTTACGACAGAATCATTTTTGGAGGGGACTGGAACTTAGTTTTAAATCAAGCATTAGATTATTACAATTATAAACATAACAATAACACAAGAGCTCAAGAAAAGGTGACAGAACTGTCAAATGAAATGGAATTAATAGATGTATGGAGAGAAATCAATCCAGAAACACTAAGATACACATGGAGAAGACCAAACCCACCACAACAAGCTAGACTAGACTTTTTTCTTATCTCAGAAAACTTAATCTCCAATGTACGTGATGCTGATATAAACATTGGTTATAGAAGTGATTATTCTCGCATCTCAATAACATTAGATTTTAGAGAGGACACAACATCGAGAAATTTTTGGAAGTTTAATGCATCACTGCTAAGAGATGAAAGATATGTGGATCTTATTAATGAAACTATCAAAAATGCAAAAGAACAATATGCTGCATTAATATACGAAAGAAAAGAAATTGATAATATCCCTTTAGAAAACCTCTGTCTTACTATTTCAGATCAGTTGTTCTTAGACACTTTGTTTATGGAAATAAGAAAAGCGTCAATGGAATATAGTGCAAGAAAGAAAAGAGAAAACGCACAGGCAGAAAAGAAATTAGAAGAAGAAATATCAATCCTAGAAAACAAACTTAACAAAACAATTGAAGAACAGCATCAACTACATAATAAAAGAGAAGATCTTGTAGCACTGAGGAAATAAAAAATACAAGGAATATTAGTAAGAAGCAAAGCGAGATGGGCTGCAGAAGGGGAAAAGATAACTAAATACTTTTGTAACCTTGAAAAAAGACACTACATTAGTAAGCAAATGTATAAAGTCATTTCAAAAGATGGAAATTGCCTCGAAAAGACAGAGGATATCCTACAAGAAACTAGAGATTATTATGAAAACCTATATACTGAGAAAGAATGTAAAGACACAGATTTAGAAAACTATGTTAATAACCTTCCAAAACTGAAAGAAACAGAAGCAGCCTCACTTGAGGAAGCATCACAGGCACTCAAAAACATGAAAAATGGAAAAAGCCTTGGAACAGATGGGATGACCGCAGATTTTCTTAAAATTTTCTGGAAAAAAATAGGTGTTCTAGTTGTTCGTAGTCTAAATGAGGGCTTTGAACAGAAACAGATGTCGATTACACAGAGAGAAGGTATCATAATTTGTCTCCCTAAGGGAAATAAACCTAGAGAGTATTTGAAAAACTGGCGTCCCATTTCCCTTCTTAATGTTACTTACAAAATAGGATCGTCATGCATCGCAAATAGAATTAAATCAGTTTTGCAAAAACTAATAAATGAAGATCAGACAGGGTTTATCAGTGGCAGATATATTGGTGACAATGCAAGACTTATTTATGATGTAATCTATTACCTAAAGAAAAAGAACTTGCCAGGACTTTTAGTTTCACTAGATTTTGAAAAAGCTTTCGACTCCATTAACTGGAAATATATGCTAAAGTAATGAAAGTCTTTGGATTTGGGAATGACATTTGTAACTGGATAAAAGCTTTTTATACTAATATAAAATCTTCGATCATTGTGAATGGAAAAGCGTCCCTATCAAACGCGGATGTAGGCAAGGAGATCCAATATCTCCTTACTTGTTTATTTTATGTGCAGAACTATTGGCATATAAGATAAGAGAAAATCAAACCATACAAGAGATACAGCTGTCAGACACGCAATGTAAAATCAGTCAATTTGCAGACGACACAGTACTATTTCTAGAAGGAGATAAAAAAATCATATGAAACAACTTTTAAAATCCTCCAACAGTTTGAATGTATATCAGGATTAAAACTAAATTATGAAAAAAAACTTGCAATGTGTGGATAGGAAATAAATGCAATAGTGAATGCAGATTTTTACCCATTCTCAAAATGACTTGGAACCCCATACAATTCAAAATCTTAGGCTTTTGGTTTACAAATGAACTAAGCAATGTAGCAGAACTAACCTTAACAGAAAAGTTTCAAGAAACTAAAAAAAAACTATTCAATATATGGATGAAAAGAACAACTACACCCTTGGAAGAATAGCTATTCTTAAATCAGTTATATTGTCAAAATTAACCTACTTGTGGATCATGCTCCCAAACCCACCCGACAACATAGTTCAACAACTGCAAATAATGTGTTTTAAATTCGTATGGGACAAAAAAAGGGATAAAGTTAAAAGGAATGTAGCAACACAAGATATACAAAATGGTGGAATTAAAATCCCTCACATAGCCTCATTTATTAATTCATTAAAACTAACATGGTTAAAGAAGTGTTATGCACAGACGTTCAGTGCAAAATGGAAACAAATTCTGATTAAAGAATGCCCACAAGTTGAAATGCTAGAAGAGTATGGGTCTTTGGTACTTAAAATTGGAGGTCGCCCAATAAATATGTTTTGGAAAGATGTTTTAAAGAGCTATATAGAATTCTTTGAAAAAATCGATTCATACGGCCATAAAGACATACTGAGGGAACCCCTATTTTACAATAACAAATTCAAGATTAGTGGAAAGGATTTCTATTTTGATGAGTGGGCAGAAGGAAATGTTTTCCATGTTAAAGATTTACTAAAAGAGGATGGTAAATTCATGAATGTTAATGAGTTCCAAAACATCTTGCAACGTCCAGTTCAAAGACTGAAATATTTTGGCTGTGTAAGTTCTATTAGAGAATTCTTGAGAAAAAAGGAAATAAAATTAGAAAACAACAGTAACGAAGGAACTGAACACCACAAAGCATTTAGCCAAATGATTTATGCTCCCAAGGGAACAAAAATATTTTATGAAATACTGATTGGTAAACCAGTATTACCCAATGCATGTGGGGGATGGGAAAGAACTCTGCAAATGGAAATTCCTTGGGCAAATATTTTCATGGAAACAAAAAGAATAAAAGAAATAAGGTTAAAGTGGTTTCAAATAAAAATCAATTATCGGGTTTTGGTGACAAATTCAATTCTAACAGATATGGGTGTAACAGAAAACAACAAGTGTAGCTTTTGTGAAGATGTTAAAAATTCCATTTTGCACTACTTGTGGGAATGTCAACAAGTGAAAAGTTTTTGGACAGAATTTACAGAGTACATAAAAGGAAAATGTGCAAATTGTGATAGGCTGGAACTAAATCAGTTACTAGTACTCTTTGGAAATGACAACAAAACAAAAACGGACAACTGTTTTCTGCACATCTTATTACTAGCTAAGTATACTATTTATAAATGCAGGATAAGAAAAGTAAATCCAACACTTCAATTATTCTTAAGAGATTTAAAAGAAGCTTATGAGAGAGACAAATATGTATTCAACACTTCTATGCAATATGATAAATTTGTACTGAAATGGGCATCATACACAAATTTGATACAAACTGATTAAGGCTATAAAAAAGTAAAATAATGTTACAAAAGGGGTTTTGTTGTTATTGTTGTTGTTAATAGAAGTCATGTACTATATACACGCAAGTACACAATTTTTTGCCAAACGATGTATGCTTTTTTTATTAGCTCTGGTTAACCCAAGCCACCATTGACCATAAGACGATTGATCTACGACTACGCTTGTCCAATTATATATTCATAACGGTACGTGGACAGCTTACTAAAGTTCTGCCTTTTATTTGCGATTAACTATTATATAAAATGACTATAATCTAATGAAATGCTGAGCAAGTCTGTATGGTTAACAAGAGAACCAAGTTTACATAAAGTCTATTATTAAGTACTGTACTAAATATTGACATTGTGTATATGCTACATGATCAACCCCATGTATAGTAAGAATGATGACACATTTGTGTGCAAACCTTGTTCAACTGAAAAAAATGGAATTAAAAAAAAAACGTCATATACCTGCTATTCTGCTCTAAATGCCAGTAAGCCAATATGTGGGAGAAACCAAAAACAACATCAAGATGAGGTTCTACCTTCACCGCAGTCACATCATGAACAATGCAGGGTCCCACGTGAAGAGACTTTTCAATCAGGCAGGCCACTCGGTGTCCCACATGCGATGCCAGATTATTGAAATTGTCCAAGGAAAGAGCCATGACGCCAGAAAACGCAGGGAAGATTTTTGGACTGAGAAACTGGACACCAACCATCCCCACGGCCTGAACTCAGAATTAAACTTCTAACCAAAGTCGTGCTGGGCTGGGTAGCAGAGAAAGATCTTAATAATACTGTTCAGCAGTAGTACTCATGTGTACCCCGAGACCCCTGGGTGGGGGTGGGGGTGGTGTGTGTTGGGGGGGGGGGGATATAGGGGGACAGAGAGAGAGAGAGAGAGAGAGAGAGGGGGAGAGACGGAACTGGTGGCAGGGGTTCCAGTGGCGTGACTCTGGGTCTCGTGGCAGGGGACTAGTAGCGTTTGGTTTTGATCGTTATGTGGATGGGGAGATATAGACGGATAGAGATAGAGGAGAGAGGAGTACAGTTCATTCTTTCCCCCTCCCCCCCTGCCCCATCCACCCCCCCCTCCCGCCGCCCCAGCCTCGTTCCCTATTTTCAGGTCTTTCGTGCTGTTATCCGTTCTCGGCCAGGTAGAATGTTATTTTTTCTCGTGGTTTGCAGTTTTGAGCCTTGGTTGAGTTGTAGTCATGGAAAAGCTTGTGATTGAAAAACTATTTTTCTCAGATGGAATAAAATTCCCCTTGAGGAAGGCCCTGGAGGTCGAAATATTGGTGACACATTAACAAACTTGTTGGGTTTTTCCATTCACATAGCTAAGAGGTCGAAGTGCATAGTGTTTGGTCCTGTACTCTTGTTTGTCTGTGTCCTTGGCGGTAACTGACCCCTCTCTTTTCAAATTTTGCTTCATTTTCCGCCCTCAGTCATTGTTTTGCAACTTGAGAATTTTATTCAGTAAGGCCGTTGGCCCATTTGAAGGGGAATGAGCACAACCATTTACATTATAACTAAGAAGCAAATAATCCATCGGGGGGGGGGGGGGGGGGGGGGGTGCCATCCAAACAAACTAGAACAGCTACCAAGACGCCACTGTTTTTTCTTAGACGCTATCCACATCATCATATTTAGAAGAATCAGTATTCAAAAGCCTATGCTTCAAACTGTGAAACGAATCATGTAACAGCCAGTGCCAACGATCACACGATCCACAACACTGTCGTTAAAATTGCCTGCTAAACGGTTAGAGCCACGCACGGCGAAATCCGGAATGGCCGTTCTTTCCACTGGTGAAAAGCAATCTTTTCTTCTATTTGAATTAATGTCTACAACATTGCGAGAGGACCGGTCAAAACCCTATCTAAACTCTTTTAGCTCACCGGAGATCTCGATACCGAACCTCTTGCCGTCAACAAGGAGATGGTCAAACACCATCGCGGCCCTCTTACCGTTGTTTCTCGCCTCTTTCAGATGAGGAGTGAGCCTCCGTCTGATCTCGAGGACTCAATTGGTAAAATCCTCGCCGACAAAGATGTTTTTTTCTTTCAGTTAGGTCTTAGACTTTAAAATACGAACCTCATCCTTATACGAGGATCAAATGACAATGATGGGAGAGTCACGCTTGGTATCTAAACGATGCACTCTGTCAAACTCCACCCCAATTCACGCCCAACTTCTTCGCAGTCAAATCTTTCAACATTCGCTTGCAGTCATCACTGTTCTCATTCTCACTTCTACTCTATCCAGTTACATTCCTGCATTTTGAACGTCCTTCCAGATCATCTGCCTTCTTTTCTAGTAACTTAATTATGTCAATCAGTTCTGAGTTCACTTTTTGCAGGTCTTTGTTCTGAGCATACAATCCAACCACCTCCTCCCTGAGACCCTTCATTTCATTCTGCAGCGCAGCATACTGTTCACCAAGGGTCTTCACATCCATTTTTACATTGTCCAGCCTACTGCCCATAGCCTTGTTGGTCCTGTCCATCTCCAGTATCTTGGTCATGATGTCGGCCATGGTGGGTTCCACGCTCGTCGGTCTGGACACAGAAGAGTCATCAGAGGGGACAGCACTCCTGTCGGCACTGGCACCGCGCGTAGCGTAACCCCGACGTGTCTGTTTCACGTTGTCTGCCATCACCTGGGGTGGAGGTCCAGAGGATCTGCTCCACGTCTCCACAGTGCAATAACAATCCGCCCCAAAACAACAACACGAGGAACAAACCTGCCCATACAACGATAGACCTCACTATCATTGTTTGCACAGTTCCTTTGTACATAACATGCAGAAATATCTTCAGGAAACAACCACATCCTGTCCGGAAAGAAAGTCCATCCAACGGCATGGTTCAAGTACTAGTCAAATGCACACACTCAATCACCAGCACAAAGAGGAGCCGTCAGAAAAGAGTAAAAACTTGTAGAGACTTTCACAATACGATGTACTCCAACTCCATGTTGAACGCTCCCCCTAGAGAGAGGAGAGAGAGAGAGAGAGAGAGAGAGAGAGAGAGAGAGAGAGAGAGAGAGAGAGAGAGCAAAATTTATTTTTGTTAATTATCATTTCATATAGACCAAGACTGCTAATACCAGGGAGATCAAACTGGAGAGAGAGAGAGAGAGAGAGAGAGAGAGAGAGAGAGAGAGAGCAAAATTTATTTTTGTTAATTATCATTTCATATAGACCAAGACTGCTAATACCAGGGAGATCAAACTGGAGAGAGAGAGAGAGAGAGAGAGAGAGAGAGAGAGAGAGAGAGAGAGAGAGAGAGAGAGAGATCTTCAGTCCATTTGACTATGGCATTTCTGTTGTACGGCTCTAATCTGTTAACACCATGAAGGTCAAAGTATGGTCACACACACACACACACACACACACACACACACACACACACACACACACGCACACACACACACACACACACACACACACCAAAGAGAGAGAGAGAGGAGAGAGAGAGAGAGAGAGAGAGAGAGGAGAGAGCAATGTGCATTGTAAATATTTGATATAAAAGTCGGTTGTTAACAGCAGGGAAATCAAATGAGAGAGAGAGAGAGAGAGAGGAGAGAGAGAGAGAGAGAGAGAGAGAGAGAGAGAGAGAGAGAGAGAGAGACTTTGACATTTTGACGCTTTGATGTTTTATTGTCATTACCAAAGAGGTCTTTTGACGAAAGGACGGGGGAGGTGGGGGGGGGGGGGGGGGGGGGGGGGAGGGGGGTACACATAGTACACATTCATTTCTAGTTTGTGTCAAATCAAAGGTTAACAAAAACACCAGCCGCCGTGGCGAAGTGGTTAGCGCCGCGGATTCCCGGCTGGGAGGTCGTGGGTTCGAATCCCATCAGAGTCATGTAGGTTTTTCTGCCCCGACCGGCTCCTACCCAGAGTTGAGTTTGCTGCGGACTCAGTTGGGAAGACTGGGACCACACAGTCGAGTTTCATCCACTTAATGGGTGCGTTTCTGAGAGTGTTGCTCAAATTTCCTGACCAACACTGCAGGTGCCTGTACCTCTCGGGCCTGGTTGACGCCGGGATATATTATGAAAGGAAGCGTAGAGTACAGCCCTGTCATGTAGTCTCAGACCAAAATGGTAATCCGTAGCCTCATCTTAATGATCCTCATTCTCATCGATCAGCATTAAAAATACAAAAAAAAAGTCTCAAATTCTGTGGCCCTTCATGCCCTGCTCTCATGGTGACCTCAAGTTCGATGTCCTCTCCACGTCTGTGGTCTTGGTTTGGTTCGGTCGGGGTCACCGGTATCGGCGAATCCATGGGGGCTGTCGTTGGACGGACGAGGTGGCGCCCTCCGGAGGGAGAGCTCACTCACTCCGGCTCCGCGACTAAGCAATTATTGTCGTCAGTAGGGGGCTTAGTAGGTGGTGTCCTGCGTATGTTAGATCAGAACAGGCGCCACTGAACACCACCGAAGTGACTCGGCAGCAATGCAGTGTGTCCTCCGGTGGGTTGCCTCTTGACGACTTGACATTGACTGCTCCCTGTGGATTGCCGGAGCCGGGGCTGCGACGGGGCCGACGGGGCTGTGGCTGTGGACGGGGTGTCGGAATGAGCGGCGTGTGTGCACTGCCTCTGAGGTGGCGCAGAGGTTGGGACAGCAAAAAAAAAAAAAAAAAAAAAGGTTAACAAAAACAAATAAATCCGTAACATTTCCTTATGTCCTCACGTACAGGCGTAATGCAGTGAGAATAAAAAGAAATCTTAGGACTGACTCGACCATCCACTCAATCAAATGATGATATAGTATCTTACTGATCTCTTCAACTTGCGATGAATGGTAATATTCATTCATATATCTCTTATAATCCATTATCTTAAATTTCACTATCTTTCATCTGTCTAATTTTCAATGCTTCCACGATGAGTTTCGCAACTGATTTGTCATCATCTGATGATGACACCATAGCGACATTTTGTCTTTTCGCTATATCTAACTGGAAAAATGAACCATTTGTCCGCACTTCATTATAAGCAGTACAGTGGAACAGAAAGTGTTCTTCGTCATCAATAATGTGTCTACAAGCAGGACAAGGAGTTTTTGTGGATGTTTCACATTCAAACCATCTTATGTTCGCATTAAAACCTCAAGTTCTCAACCTAAATCTTGCGTAATTTATTCTGTGCCATTTATCTGTTACGACATTGAGAAACTTTTCAGAATGAAACACATTTTTAAATGAGAATAACCAGCCATATTTTTCTTTACTTTCCGTATTTGAGTGCCAATTCTGATTAAAAGAATAAATAAGCCTGTCTTTAAATTCCGCAATGAACTGTTGCTCATTTCCTACTTCCTGGGTCATCCACACTATTCCAAAACCTTGTTCTG
>CM065722.1:80627997-80652997 GCA_033310375.1 Conus canariensis | reverse complement strand
AAATCAATGATTATAGCTACCCGCCAAAAACACCAATTGACTCCTCTTTGCCTAAAACTTCAGTTGAACGGCACTTCTATCGAGCAGGTAGATGAGCATCGTGTTTTAGGGTTAACGATAGATAAAGAATTGAAATGGCAATCTCATCTCAATAACGTATGCAAGGTAGTCTCAAAACACCTTTTCCTCTTATCTCAATTAAAGCGCTACGTCAACAGTAATGTACTTAAACTTTTCTTCAATGTACACATAATGTCACGTATAAATTACGCTTCAACAGTGTGGGACGGCAGTAGTGACGTCCACCAAAAAAGGCTGAATTTCTCCATAGACGTGCAGCAAGGCTACTCCACCCAGCTGTATCTCTGACAACAGACGAAAAACTAAAAGCGCTGAACATACTTCCTCTGAATAGGCAATTGGAATTCAACAAGGCATCATTTATGTTTACAATCTTGACAGATACTATGCCATGTTATATCAATGCCCTTTTTACAAGATTGAACCGCTTTTCTGGCTCGACGAAATTCCTTCTTCCCTACCCACGCATTGATCTATACAAAATAAGCCTAGCTTACTCTGGACTATATGTCTGGAACTCACTTCCACCGAATCTACAAAATATGAATACTTTAAAACTTGTCAAGGAACATTTGCATAAACATTTTATGTCTCAGTAATTTAATCAGTCGATTAAAATGATTAGCGCTCATTCGCAAGGTGTTCTGTGAACCATGCTTTGAACACATCGTCTAAACATAAAACCTACTCCGTTAAAATCGCTCATCCCCACTCCCACTCTGTCTACCATCCCTTTTCTCCTCCCCCTACCTACCGTTCTCTCTAGCTCTTCCCCACCCTCCTCAGACCTCTCTCTCTCTCTCTCTCTCTCTCTCTCTCTCTCTCTCTCTCTCTCTCTCTCTCTCTCTCTCTCTCTCTCACTGTAGTTTTGTTTGTTTGTAAGTTTCCTTCTGTTTCACCATCCCCGTCTCATTAGAACTTTTATGAATAGTTTGCTTATCATTGTAGAATTAGATTACAATGTTGCTATGTTGAATTGTCAGTATGAATGATATGTGCTGAAATAGTGTATGCATGACAAGACAGATTGTAATTCTAGGCTTTGGCCTAAAATCTCCATCATTGTGTATTAAAGATCAATCAATCAATCAATCAATCAATCAATCAATCAATCAATCTCTCTCTCTTCTCTCTCTCTCTCTCTCTCTCTCTGTATTGTGTGTGTGTGTTTTGTGTGCGTGTGTGTGTGGGTGTGTGGTGTGTGTGTGTGTGTGTGTGTGTGTGTGTGTGTCGGTGTGTGTCTGTGTGGTGTGTGTCTGTCTGAGTGAGTGTGTGCGTGCGTGTGTGTGTGTGTGTGTGTGTGTGTGTGTGTGTGTGTGTGTGTGTGTGTGTGTGTGTGTGTGTGTGTGTGTGTGTGTGTGCGTGTTTGCGGGCGTGCGTTGTCCGTGCGAGCATGCGCGTGTGCGTGTGTGCGCGCGAGTATGGTGTGTGTGTGTGTGTGTTGTGTGTGTGTGTGTGTCGGTGTGTGTGTGTGTGTGTGTGTGTGTGTGTGTGTGTGTGTGTGTGTGTGTGCGTGTGTGCGTGCGTGTGTGTGTGTGTGTGTGTGTGTGTGTGTGTGTGTGTGTGTTTTGTGTTTGCGGGCGTGCGTGTTTCATGCGTGCGTGCGTGCGAGCATGCGCGTGTGCGTGTGTGCGTGCGCGAGTATGGTGTGTGTGTGTGTGTGTGTGTGTGTGTGTGTGTGTGTGTGTGTGTGTGTGTGTGTGTGGTGTTGTGTGTGCGTGCGCATGTGCGTGGTGTGTGTGTGTGTGTGTGTGTGTGTGTGTGTGTGTGTGTGTGTGTGTGTGTGTGTGCGTGTGTGTGTCCGTGTTTGTGGTCGGGCGTTGTCCATGCGTGCGTGTGTGCGTGCGGGCATACGCGTGTGCGTGTGTGTGCGCGCGAGCATGGTGTGTGTGTGTGTGTGTGTGTGTTGTGTGTGTGTGTGTGTGTGTGTGTGTGTGTGTGTGCGTATGTGCGTGTGTGCGTGCGTGTGTGTGTGTGTGTGTGTGTGTGTGTGTGTGTGTGTGTGTGTGTGTGTGTGTGAGCATGCACGCGCATGCGCGCGCGAGGGCGTATGTACGTCTGTGCATGTACACTATATGCATTTAGAGATTGCACTTTGATTTCATTAGTTCACATTACAGGGATCGAATTAACATGGTATAAAAGATAACGGAGCTAATTTTACTATAACTATCAACATTTCTTACCAACAAAAGCGTAACAATCAAAACATCACTGTCAACCAACAGAGAACGTCATGGCCTACTGCTGGCAGATCCCGCCCCTTTCTCTCTTTCTCAACTTTTCCTTTTCCTTTGGACACACAATGATATGTAAAGTTGTGTAAAAAGACATCTACATAATTACATACCAGAAAATGAATCTTAAATGCGGCAGTGAAAGTCAACAGTACATAACATACAGTACATAACATACAGTACATAACATACAAGTAAGGTTACTCTTGCCCCTGCAGTGAGATAATTACTCGCTCATTATTCCAAGCGAATGCTGCTTACAATAATCAAATTGCCCAGCGTAAATGTCAATACAGAGCACACAGAACAAACAAGGAGACACCTGCAAAATAGGATGTTCCAAGCTGTCCTGTGTACGTTTCGCCCAACATATCTAGCCTACACAGCAACATCTGGAGAAACGAACAAACGGTATATTCATTCAAGACGTGAACGACCTCTTTGAATTTGAATGCTGCCAAATACAACTCACAGAAACAAACACACGTAACCTCGGTTCAACTGACATGAAGAGAAATCTTAAATCATAAAGACATCAATACCTCTTAATGTCAGTCTTCCACAGATTAGGTGCCCCATCCTCCACACCCTTTCCCTCCAAATTACTGAAGATTTCTCTTCACTTTTGTTTTTTTTTAATGTGTGCATTTTGTGTGGCCCACAGTCATTAATTTCGTACACGGCAACTAGACTCCTTTTTTGTTGAACGCGTTGAAGTGTTACGCTGACTGGCCGACTGCAAAGAAACCTCCAGCTATGCCGGTCAGCACTAAGAATAATAATACTGAGAGGTGTGGAAAGAGGGAGGGTCACCAGGGGGCACTGATACGCTAACTGGATCTGATTGACTCACTAAAAAACGACCACTCAAAGAGTCACCAGGGGGCACATATACGCTAACTGGATCTGATTGGTGACTCACTAAGGAACGACCACTCAGAGAGTCACCAGGGGGCACATATACGCTAAGTGGATCTGATTAGTGACTCACTAAGAAACGACCACTCAGAAATGACGACTGACAACTCACTGTTGGGGAGATGAAGGGGAACATTCGAGGCCGGAGTTCACTGATTAGCAGATAAAGATTTGGGTAGGGTTGAGGTGACTGTTTCGCGACTTGTCAAGAACAAGCTGTTACAACGAATAACTGGCAGACTTCTGACCACTGAGGGAGTGGGTGGGTGGTGAGAATGTGATGGTACAAAGAATGGCAGCCAGTGATGTTACGAATAATTATTTTGTTTGATTTTTTTCTTCTTCTGTTGTCTTTTTGATGTTTTTTTTTAAAAATAATCCCATCTATATGATGGAATGTACAGTATGCTGTAAATGCATAGTGACCACTGAGGTATATGTTTTCCAAGTATTCATAATGACTTCACCAAACAGCGTAAATAAACGAATTACACGACAAAACACGACGCGTTTTGACCTCTTTGGTCTTCTTCCGGCAAGGTAAACAACGCTCAAGACAATGAAAGGAAGAACGAACAATCACTTATCTTTGTCGATTTTGGTTCCAGATGGGCGTCGATTCGCTTGTCCACGTTGTTTGGCGGCGTCATTATGAATGAACACTTTATGAAATGTGTTTCCATTTCCATCTGCAGTCGCCTCACTTTGCAACTCGCCAATATATTGTCAATGCTGTGTTTGAACACAGTATAAACCTAGGGCTTCTTGTTGTCCAATATATTGTCAATGCTGTGTTTGACCACAGTATAAACCTAGGACTTGTTGATGTCCAATATATTGTCAATGCTGTGTTTGAACACAGTATAAACCTAGGACTTGTTGTTGTCCAATATATTGTCAATGCTGTGTTTGAACACAGTATAAACCTAGGGCTTGTTGTTGTCCAATATACTGTCAATGCTGTGTTCGACCACAGTATAAACCTAGGGCTTGTTGTTGTCCAATATATTGTCAATGCTGTGTTTGAACACAGTATAAACCTAGGGCTTGTTGTTGTCCAATATATTGCCAATGCTGTGTTTGACCACAGTATAAACCTAGGGCTTGTTGTTGTCCAATATATTGTCAATGCTGTGTTTGAACACAGTATAAACCTAGGGCTTGTTGTTGTCCAATATATTGTCAATGCTGTGTTTGAGCACAGTATAACCTAGGCTTGTTGTTGTCCAATACATTGTCAATGCTGTGTTTGACCACAGTATAAACCTAGGGCTTGTTGTTGTCCAATATATTGTCAATTCTGTGTTTGACCACAGTATAAACCTAGGGCTATTTGTTGTTCAATATATTGTCAACATATGAGAACAGAATGGAGGCAGCTCAAATCTACAAAACTGAAAAGTATGCTGATCTGGCAAACAGCCTGAGGAGAGAAGGCTATCAGTCCAAAGTCCTCACTGCAGAAAGTGGAGCTTGGGGGTTTGTAGGAACGTCTGCATACAGCCTCATGAAACAGCTCTCAGTTACAGGGAGGGAAAAAACCAGAGCCCCGAAAGCAATGGCAGAAGCAGCAGAGAGGTGTTCAAGCTGGATCTGGTCAAGGAGGAACAAAACGAACTTCATAAGGCTTAACTTGCCTACAAATATCAGGTATCCCTGTGGCTCAGTGGTTAGAGTGCGAGCCATTAAGTGGACAATGAGCATGTCCAGAGGGTCATGGGTTCGCATCCCAGCCATGGCTCGTCCCAAGATGGGAAAAAAGGGGTAGCAGAGGGACATCCGGAGTCACGAACCGGGTGTGGCCCAACCCCCCTAGAGTGTCAGGAGATAAGGGCCGAAACACTTGCTTGAAGGGGGCTTCACTTCTGAGGACTCTCTGCTGCCACGCTCTCCAAGAGTTTCTTTCTACTCAATGCTCTGTTTGAATACAGTATAAATCTAGGGCTTGTTGTTGTCCAGTATATTGTCAATGCTGTGTTTGAACACAGTATAAACCTAGGGCTTGTTGTTGTCCAATATATTGTCAATGTTGTGTTTGAGCACAGTATAAACCTAGGGCTTGTTGTTGTCCAATATATTGTCAATGCTGTGTTTGACCACAGTATAAACCTAGGGCTTGTTGTTGTCCAATATATTGTCAATGCTGTGTTTGAACACAGTATAACCTAGGGCTTGTTGTTGTCCAATATATTGTCAATGCTGTGTTTGAACACAGTATAACCTAGGGCTTGTTGTTGTCCAATATATTGTCAATGCTGTGTTTGAACACAGTATAAACCTAGGGCTTGTTGTTGTCCAATATATTGTCAATGCTGTGTTTGACCACAGTATAAACCTAGGGCTTGTTGTTGTCCAATATATTGTCAATGCTGTGTTTGAACACAGTATAACCTAGGGCTTGTTGTTCAATATATTGTCAATGCTGTGTTTGAACACAGTATGACTTAGGGCTTGTTGTTGTTCAATATATTGTCAATGCTGTGTTTGACCACAGTATAAACCCATTTATTACCCTTGAGAATTTCCGTGATGTGTGTTTATGGGGAGAACATCTATTATCCTTGGGAAATGCCGTGATGCGTGTTCATGCTGTAAATAGGTATCATCCTGGAGAAAAACAGTGATGGTGTTCACGGTGAAAACATGTATTATCCTTGAGAAAAACAGTTATGTGTGTTCATGGGGAACACATGTGTTATCCTGGAGAAAAACAGTTATATGTGTTCATGGGGAACACATGTATTATCCTGGAGAAAAAACAGTGATGTATGGTCATGGGGGAAAACATGTATTATCCTTGAGAAAAGACAGTGATGTATATTTATGGGGAAGACATGTATTATCCTTGAGAAAATCAGAGATATATGTTCATGGGGAAACATGTGTTATCCTCAAGAAAACCAGAGATGTATGTTCATGGGGAAAACACGTATTATATACTACAGAAACAGAAATATATGTTCATGGGGAAAACACGTATTATATACTAGAGAAACAGAGATATATGTTCATGGGGAAAGCATGTATAATCTTGAGAGAAACAGAGATATATGTTCGTGGGGGAAAACATGTATTATACTGGAGAGAAACAGAGATATATGTTCGTGGGGGAAAACATGTATTATACTGGAGAGAAACAGAGATATATGTTCGTGGGGGAAAACATGTATTATACTGGAGAGAAACAGAGATATATGTTCGTGGGGGAAAACATGTATTATACTGGAGAGAAACAGATATATATGTTCGTGGGGGAAAACATGTATTATACTGGAGAGAAACAGAGATGTATGCTCATGGGGAAAGCATGTATAATCTTGAGAGAAACAGTGACGTGCTGTAAGCCCTGAGGATCATAACTGCTGTCCTGAGGATCATAACCTTGTTCTGTTGAGAGAGAAGTAGCCAACCAGCCAGCCAGATAGACCGACAGACAGGTAGACAGACACAGCGAAAAGACAGATAAACAGAGGGAGAGACTGACAGAAAGACAGATAACCAGAGGGGCAAGACAGAGGGATAGACAGACAGAGAGATGAGACAGATAGGCAGAGGGATAGTCTCTGATCTGGGAACAACTTGTCCTTGAGAGATTCCAGGAAGCAGTGTGTTCATATCATCATCGTCATCATCATCATCATCATCATCATCATCATCATCATCATCATCATCATTCATCATCACCACCACCACCACCACTACTATCATCATCATCATCTTCGTTCTCTCTCTCACTCTCCACATTCAACTTGCTCACATAGATACATATATACGCACGTACTTACACAGAAAATGTTTTATTCAGGATAAGAGGTGGAAAGTCTTCAAAGAGAACATGACAGGGAAAGCATTGGTGAGATAAAAGGTAACAATCAAAATAAGCTGTAAACTCCTGCAGATGTTGTATACAATGCAAAGCCGACAGGTCCATTTTAGACAAGCATGTCCTCTCCCCACGTTTCACACAGCAGATACAAAAGGCACACAGCAGCATTCTCTTAACAACCGTCAGCACGAGAATGACCCGGAGATTAGCATAATGCACAGCAACATAGAGCAGCGTACACAATCTGACACCTGTTCTTTCCATCGCTTCTCTCCCCATACCTTCATAGAAACCCTGTACTTTTCTCTTTCCTCCCTCAAGCCCTGTATGGAACTTCAGGTTGGCGACAGCACCCCTTTCAACTCACTCTCCACAGAACTCCCCTTTTTGCCGCTCTCCCCTGCCCTCCAACAGACACGTAACAAATCTTCCTCCCCACCATTCTGTCTCCCCTCCTCCAGCACACTCCATGTTCAGATTTATTACACACACACCACACACAACACACACACACACACACACACACACACACACACACACACACACACACACACACACACACACACAAAACACACACAGCGTCTAACAGCAATAGACTATGTGATAAGGTATATCTACCGAAAATTATCCCAGTGGTAAACACACATGCAACACATGTGGGATGAGCGGGCGCTGTTGTTGTGTTTCTGTTAAAAGTAACATGTGAAAGTGTCATGTGTGAAGGCAATGGGGTGTCTGTAAATAATGTAGTGTTGTAGATGATCACAGAGAAAAAAGAAAAAAAATCCAAGTTTGTATTAAAAATTGTAAATACCACAAACATAAATTGGGATAACGTTTGTAGTAGGCTGAACAACCCTTAAGGTTTAAATAACTTGAACACGAAGAAAAGTTTGAAGTTGATTTTGTCAGAAAGAGACAGTATCGGAATGCACGTGTTCGTATACGTGTGTGAGTGACTGTGAACTCAACTGTAACATGACAGAAGCTGAAGACCGACAGTATATGTGAAGCTGCCCAAAGGTGCAGTTGTTAAATGTTGACGACGATTACAACTACAGGTAGAGTTTGCTGTACTGCATCTGTAATATTCAGTTTGTGGAGCAAACCTACTGGGCCTCTGTTGGCTCATCATCTGTCTTTCATTCCTTTCCAGATATACGTTTGTGGAGACAGAAGCCCTCAAGTAAATTACTTATTTTTCTCTGTGTGTAGCATCTGGATAACATTATTCACTTCAGTTGTTCTGTGAG
Organism: Conus canariensis; assembly: GCA_033310375.1. Lineage (NCBI taxonomy): Eukaryota > Metazoa > Mollusca > Gastropoda > Neogastropoda > Conidae > Conus > Conus canariensis. The sequence goes on along the minus strand of CM065722.1, from coordinate 80,644,682 downwards.
AGAATCTCTTGAGTGACTTGAGTCCACGACAGTGGTAAGCCCTTGTTTTTATGTATGACAGTGTGTCAGATCATGTGCCCAAATCCTTACTTGAAAATAAGCAAAGTTTAGTTAACCCCCTCTGTGATATCTAGTAATCCCAACGCGATCTCTCTCCAGAAGGGGGATATTATGATAAAACTTGACATTACCAATCTCCAGGAGGTGGAGATTATAACAAAACTTGACATGATCTATATCCAGGAGGGGGAGATTATAACAAAACTTGACATGATCTATCTCCAGGAGGGGGAGATTATAACAAAACTTGACATTACCTATCTCCAGGGGGGGTAATAACAAAACTTGACATGATCTATCTCCAGGAGGGTCGGGTGGATATAACAAAACTTGAAATTATCTATCTCCAGGAGGGAGAGATTATAACAACACTTGACATGATCTTTCTCCGTGAGGAGCTTATAACAAAACTTGACACGATCTATCTCAATGAGGGGGGATTATAACAAAACGACGTGATCTGTCACCAGGAGGGGGAGATTATCACAAAATTTGATGTGATCTATCTCCAGGACGTGGAGGTTATAACAAAACGTGACGTTATCTCTCTTCCTGGTAATTTTTTTTTAATCTGACATGCTGTTTCACCAGGGGGGGGGGGGGGGGGGGGGGGGGGGGGAGATTGCTTACCGGCATGGTTAAAAAAAACAAACAAACATGTGATAGAAATAATTTAACTGACTTGATCCTTTCCTGCGAGAGGAGGATGAAACATGGAAAATATATAGTATGTCATGGTCACAAAGGGTGTAAAATATGCGGCTTGTCTTTTTCACTAGTAGGGGTGGTTGAAAGAAAAAACAACTGAATAATTCTATATGACAATCAGATTTGAGAGTGTGGAAATATTTCAAATCAAACTGACGTGATGGTCAGCAGTTGTTCCTCCCTTTGATTAGAGAAAGTGAGCTAATACAAAAAAATATGATAAAAGTAGATGAATGAGAAAAACTTGAATACAAGGAATAAAAACACATATATTTGTGGGTTTAAGGGAGAAAATCTCTATTGGCATCGTCGTCTGTTTACTTTATTTGTTACGTTGTTGTCTTTGTATGTCTCAATAACTGACGAGGAGAAAGACCTCTCAGTGCTGACAATGAGGCATGGAAGCCTGTTGATAATTAATGATAAGGAGGCTTGGAAGCCTGTTAATAATTGATGAGATGTGTAGACCTCTCACTAGCCGATGGCGAAGCGAGTAGGACTGTCCATGGTTGATGACGAGGCATGGGTGCCTGTCAAGCTGCTGATGGTGAACAGCAGTTATGCCCTTGGATGGAGTATTCTGAAAGAGAAATTTGCCTGAAGAAAAGAGCTGGTAAGCCAGCTAATTTGGAATTTTTGTTTATTTTTGTCTGGTCATGTTTACCATTAGAGATTTACCCATCCATGTGAGCTTTTACGAAGTGAAATGATTGAAGAAGGATTAGTAAGCACAAAACCTATTTGCGTTTAATTAAAAAACAAACAAACAAACAAAATCATTTGGCTTCGCCTTTCCTAATAAAAAACCCTGCAGATATTGTTTTCCTTTGGAAGAGAGGTGTCATGTGTGAAGGCAATGGTCTTTATATAAATAATGCATTGTTATGGATGATTGGAGAGAAAATGGAAACATTCTAATTGTGTCAAAAATTGCAGGTGTCACAAATTCAATTTTAGTTAATGTTCGTAGTAGGCGTAAGAAGCCTTAAAGTTTAAATAACCTGAAAAAGCAGAAAAGTTTGAAGTTAAATTTGCAATAAAGATGACAGTAATGGAATGCACGTGTTCATGTAAATGTGTCAGCGATTGTTAATCCGACTGTAAAGAGACAGACGCTGAAAACTGACAGTATGCATGAAGTGCCCCAAACTGCATTTGTTGAATGCTAACGACGAATACAACTACAGGTAGTGTTTGCTGCACTGTACCTGTATTAGTTAGTTTTGTGTGAGCAAATCTACTGGGCCTCTTTTGGCTCGTCATCTGTCTTTCATTCTTTTCCAGATTTTTGTTTGTGGAGACAGCAGCCCTCAGGTAAATTACTTATCAATCTCTTTGTGTGGTATCTGGATAACGTTGTTTACTTCAGTTGTTTTCTGAGTGAATCCCTGGTGCAACATGAGTCCTTGACAGTGGTGACCCCTAGTTTTCATTCATGAGATTGTGTCAGAACACGTGCCCATATCCGTACTTGAAAATGAGTAAGATTTGTTTTACCTACTCCATGACAACAAAAAATAGACTAAAATATGTTTTTAAAAGGATTAACTCTGGAATTCCATTCTGGTCTGACCCTGCATGTCAGGGCTGTACTTATGCCTATTTTCATGATGTATCCCAGCCTCAAGCAGGCTAAAAGATAGTAACAGTTGAAGTATTGATCAGGAAATTTGAGCAACACCCCCAGAGAAGCATCCATTATGAAGATGAAACTCGACTGTTTCACTCGAGTCTTCCAAACTGAGTCCATAGCGAAGTCAACTCTGGTCAGTAGCCTAAACATCCAGCAAGCACGTGGTTCTAATGGTCATCGAACCCACGACCTCCAAACGCAGAATCCACAAGGCTAACCACTGTGCCATAGTGGAGGGTTTGCCAAGTATGTGGGGCATTGACTGGCTTGTGACACGCTTGGATTTGCTGTGTCTGACGTAAATTTGCACAAAGAAAGAGAGAAAGAAAGAGAATTCATACGTGAAATAAAGAAATGACAAGAAGGCACAAGTGTTCTATCTATAAATGTCAAACAATATTTTACTATTAATTAACAACAATAAAAAGACGCATGCCCGTTAACGCAACAAGACGACCAGTATAATGTTTACATACACTCACAGAAAAAAAAAATGATAATCTAAGAAGTAACGAATTCAGCAGAAAATGTATAAACACTAGAAAATTCATTGTTTTATTACAAGGTTAGGAACACGAATCAATAATCCATTGCAAAGCTCCTCCACTCATATTCTGCCATAGACCTTAACAGAAGACCAAATACGGAGAGAGAGAGAGAGAGAGAGAGAGAGAGAGAGAGAGAGAGAGAGAGAGAGAGAGAGAGAGAGAGAGAGGAGAGAGAGAGTCTTGTCACATTACGATCTCTTTCTAGCTGTTCCTACTTCTGTTTGTTTTTGTGATGTTGGCGTTCAGTGTTGGATACCTTCACTGTGACATTTCAAGGCTTCAGTCAGCGAAGAAAAATCCCATAATGATCATGATTTTTCCTCTATCCCTCATCTCTGTCATCATCATCTCTTTAGACAAAGAGCTCAAACATCTTAAACTGCATCATAAGAACCGTCCTATATTAGAGCTCGCCCTTATCCCCTTTCTGCTTTTCTCCATATATCTCCTGTGGCACATACATACTTCTAGTCAGACTGCCTTCATTTTGAGTGAGCTAAAGTTCTAGTTTCTCAGGAAGATGCAGTTGTCACGGAACGCTTGTTCACGTAGAGCGAGTGAAGGAGGTCTCCTTGGTAGGCCCCATGTTGACTGGGCGTCGAGCGTTTGGAGGCCTGTCTTGCTCGGGCACCGAGGTGCTGTCAGCCCTGCGGAACGTGTTCTGGCAGAAGGCTCGCACAGCAGGGTTGCGGACAGTGTACAGCACAAAGATGAAAAAGCCCTGGAAGGCGGTGGTGCAAGCGAACAGGTACTGGAAGACCACTCGGGCATCCTCCAGAGCGAAGAAGGCAAAGACCCAGCTGAGACCTGGAGGAAAGAGAGAAGACAGAGAGTTAATCCAAACACCAGGCAGGTCCAGCTGAGATCTGAAGGAAAGAGAGAAGACAGAGAGTTAATCCAGACACCAGGGGCACTGGCAGGTCCAGCTGAGACCTGGAGGAAAGAGAGAAAACAGAGAGTTAATCCAGACATCAGGGGCACTGGCAGGTCCAGCTGAGGCCTGGAGGAAGGAGAGAAGACAGAGAGTTAATCCAGACACCAGGGGCACTGGCAGGTCTAGTTGAGACCTGGAGGAAGGAGAGAAGACAGAGAGTTAATCCAGACACATGGGGCACTGGCAGGTCCACCTGAGGCCTGGAGGAATGAGAGAAGACAGAGTTAATCCAGACACATGGGAGGTAACCTGTCCTTTGAGAACTATGAAAATCATCCGGAAAACCATGGTAAAATTTCATGTATATTTTTGTTTTGTTTTGTTTTGCTGTCCCAACCTCTACGCCACCACAGAGGCAGTGCACCCACGCCGCTCATTCCGACACCCCGTCCACAGCCACAGCCCAGTCGGCCCCACCGCAGCCGCGGCACCAGCAATCCACAGGGAGCAGTCAATGTCAAATCGTCAAGAGGCGACCCACCGGAGGAGACACTGCACTGCCGCCCAGTCACTTCGGTGGTGTTCAGTGGCGCCTGTTCTGATCTAACATACGCAGGACACCACCTACTAAGCCCCCCTACTGACGACAATAATTGCTTAGTCGCGGAGCCGGCGTGAGTGAGCTCTCCCTCCGGAGGGCGCCACCACGTCCGTCCAACGACAGCCCCCATGGACTCGCCGATATCGGTGACCCCGACGGAACCAAACGAAGGCCACAGACATGGAGAGGACATCGAAATTGAGGTTACCATGAGAGTAGGGTATGAAGGGCCACAGAACCTGAGACATTTGTTTTTTATGCTGATCGATGAGAATGAGGATCATTAAGATGATGCTACGGATTTTCATTTCAGTCTGAGACTACATGACAGGGCTGTACTCTACGCTTCCTTTCATAATATACCCCGGCGTCAACCAGGCCCGACAGATACAGGCACCTACAGTGTTGGTCAGGAAATGTGAGCAACACTCTCAGAAACGCATCCATTAAGTGGATGAAACTCGACTGTATGGTCCCAGTTTTCCCAACTGAGTCCGCAGCAAACTCAACTCTGGGTAGGAGCCGGTCGGGGCAGAAAAACCCACATGACTCTGATGGGATTCGAACCCACGACCTCCCAGCCGGGAGTCCGCGACGCTAACCACTTCGCCACGGCGGCTGGTAAATTTCATGTATGTTTTTCTCTGAAACGTATTTGGTTAACATTGCGTGTCTAAATTGCCCACCTGCACATATAACTCCTCCACCACCCCACCACCTTCTGTTCCCAGACAGATCCATACCTTTGTTTCTGGCCAGACGACTTGTTTGCCTGAAGAATTAAGTATGCTGGGTGACCAAGTGACAGTGTATTTGTGTGTGTGTGTTGTGTGTGTGTGTGTGTGTGTGTGTGTGTGTGTGTGTGTGTGTGTAATGTGTGTGTGTGTGTGTGTGTGTGTGTGTGTGTGTTGTGTGTGTGTGTGTTAAATGTGTGTGTGTGTGTGTGTGTGTGTGTGTGTGTGTGTGTGTGTGTGTGAGTGAGAGAGAGAGAGAGAGAGAGAGAGAGAGAGAGAGAGAGAGAGAGAGAGAGACCTACCCTGCACCACAAAGCAGCTGACAGAGGCACGGACACTGATGTCAGTGTAACTACGCCCACCGACGCCGATGTTGGGCCGACAGCAGAGGCTGACTAACACCAACACGTAGATGACAATGTTGATGCAGACGATGATGGCGATAGGAGCCAGGAAAGCGTAGTAAAATGCTGTAAGTGACATCCAGCAACTGCAGAGAAAAAAAGAAACGACAAAACGAGATAAGTTTCTTCTTCAGAATCTGGCACTGAAAGAAAAAAAAAAATGACAGGACAGAATGCTTCCTAAACATCCAGCAACTGAAGAACACACACACACACACACACACACACACACACCACACACACACACACACACACACAAGAGAGAGAGAGAGAGAGAGAGAGAGAGAGAGAGAGAGGAGAGAGAGAGAGAGAGAGAGAGAGAGAGCAAGACAAGGAGATTCTCGTACATCCAATGAGTGAACAAAACCGCAGGAGCATTTAACAACTGAACACAGAACAAGGTAGGATGTTTCTCCAACATCCAACAACTGAACACAGAACAAGGCAGGATGTTTCTCCAACATTCAACAAATGAACACAGAACAAGGCAGGATGTTTCTCCAACATTCAACAACTGAACACAGAACAAGATAGGATGTTTCCCCAACATTCAGCAACTGAACACAGAACAAGGTAGGATGTTTCTCCAACATTCAACAGCCGACGAACGCCACGACAGAACAAGACAGGTTCTTTCTCAATATCTAACAACGCAAGTAAATTGGCATAAGGCAGGTTATTTCTCCAAAATCCGGAAACTGAAGAAAACATTCACAGAACAAGGTGGGTTGCTTCCTCTCTATCCAGCATCTAAAGACAGTTATCCCCGAACCAGACAAATTGTATCCAGCATCTATAGAAACGTACCATAGAACAAGACAGGTTATTTCTTCATTATCCAACAACCAAAGAAAATTACCACAGAAAAAGACACGCTGTGTCTTCAATATCCAATAACTAAAGAAAATTACCTTTGAACAAGACAGGTTGTTTCTCCAGCGTCCAGGACTAAAGAATCAAACAAGACAGGTTGTTTCTTAAACATCCAACAGCGGACGAAAATTACCACAGAACAAGACAGGATGTTAACATAGTCCGCTGCTGAAGGAAATAACTACAGAATAAGGCAGGTTGTTTCTCCAATATCCGAAGATAACTATCACGGAACAATTCAAGTTGTTTCTGTAATATTCCGCAACTGAATAAAATTACCGCAGAAAAAAAGACATGACGTATCACCAAGATCCAGCAACTGGAGAATAGAACAGAACACAGGGTGTGTTGCCAAACAGACTATATTGACATTCCCGTTCTGTGACTCTATATCATTTACATACTACTCTGACTGTTCACAACGGTATACTAACACAATAGCGTTGCCCCTTTATAAGTTCACAGTTTCTACACTATCTACTGACAATGCTGTCACTATCTACTGACAATTCATATTCTTTGAACTTCTGTAGGTAATGCGCCAACAAAGGTGTTTTACTATCGCTCTGGCCTCTCGAATGGTCTGGTTCCAGAGTTCAACTCGATGGCATCATCTCCATTATTCTCACTGATCATTCTGAAGATGTGTCCAACAGTGGTCCATTCCCGCTGCTTTGTCGTGATGGGTAGGTAAGATGAAAGTGCACAGAAAAACACTATCACAACACAATGTAATACACCATCACAGTAAAGTACAATACACCAACACAGTGAAGAACAATACACAAACATAATGAGATCGACAGTAAAGTAAAATACATCAGCAAATTGAATAACAATACACCAGCATGATGAACTGCAATACACTAACAATTAACTACAATATACCAGTACGGTCAAGTTCATAACACTGATACAATGAGGTGCAGTACCCCTACGCATTGAACTGCTGTACACCAACACAAGTAAATACGATACTGACACACTGAAGTACAGCACACCACAGCAATGCACCACACAGACACTAGAAAACAAAACACACAATCTCAAGGAAGCGCAATATATCAATGCAATAAAGTATACTGCATCAACGCAATTGAACACCATACAGCTGCACAACGAAATACAAATACATCAACACTATGGTGAAAATAATACTAACGCTGTAAAGTACAACGCACCGACACAAGAAAATTCAATGATCTACGCTTAAAGTACAATAATCAACTCCATGAAGTACAGTGTAGCGACACAATCCTATACAATACACCAACACAATGAAGTACGATACATCTACGCGATAAAGTGCAATACATCAACACAATGAAGAGAAGTATACCAACGTAGTAAAGTACAAATCGCCGACGAGATGAAGTACAATGTACGAGGACACACAGGTACAATAATTCAACACAGTTAGGGGCAATACATCAACACTATGATGTACAACACAACGAGGTACAATAACTCAACACCGTTAGGGGCAATAGATCAACACTATGATGTACAACACGAGGTACAATAATTCAACACAGTTAGGGGCAATACATCAACACTGTGTTGTACAACACAACGAGGTACAATAGTTCAACACAGTTAGGGGCAATACATCAACACTATGATGTACGACACAACGAGGTACAATAGTTCAACACAGTTAGGGACGATACATCAACACCGTGATGTACAACACAACGAGGTACAATACATTAGCACTGTGATTAACAACACGATGTGGTACAACACATCAACACTAAGAAGGACAACACACAAGTAATCCAGATGAACACACCAACATAACACCCTTATCATCTGTCAACACACCAACACGATACCCTTATTATCTGTCAACACACCAACGTGATACCCTTACTATCTGTCAACACACCAACACGATACCTAGACTACTTGTCAACAGACCAAATCAATACCCTGACTATCTGACAACACACCAATTTAACATCCTTACAATCTGTCAACACACCAACATCATACCCTTACTATCTGTCAACACACCTACATAATACCCTTACTATCTGTCAACATACCAACATCATACCCTCACAATCTGTCAACACACCAACATAATACCCTTACTATCTGTCAACACACCAACATCATACCCTTACTATCTGTCAACACACCAACATAATACCCTTACTATCTGTCAACACACCAACATAACACCCTTACTATCTGTCAACACACCAACATAATACCCTTACTATCTATCGCCGCCACGATACAGCTCCACGTCCAGCGCCGACACAACGATCACTGGAATGACTGGTAGACCTGCACACACACACACACACACACACACACACACACACACACACACACACACACACACACACACACACCGAATTTGAAACGTTTTGTCTCCTTACATCCAAAAGGGAAGTACTGTTTTGTTCATTATTGATGATTGTTCACGTCTGACTTTGTCGAAAATTCAGTGTTCTACAGCCCATTCAAATTGCGTTACTTTACATCTGGTTTTGTGTGTTTATTTGTATTTTGAGTCATTTTCGGCTACGCAGTAGTCTGCTTTCAGTGTTTAGCGGAGGATTAATTTCATTCTCACGGTGTCAAAAAAGTAGTGGCTTCTTTCAACAGCAGGCAAGTACATGTCGCTAGATCCAATGGGGTGGGGGGTGGGGTGGGGCGTGTGTCCATGCGCACTCGCATTCGCGCACAAGCGTCTATTCATGCATGCATGCATGCATGCATGTGTGTGTGTGTGTGTGTGTGTGTGTGTGTGTGTGTGTGTGTGTGTGTGTGTGTTGTTGTTGTTGTTGTTGTTGTTGTTGTTGTTGTTCTTCTTCTTCTTCTTCTTCTTCTTCTTCTCTTCTTCTTCGATTTAACGTCTTTTCACTTTAAAGTGATATTAGACAGGAAGTGAGCGTTTACTTGTATATGTGTATGAGTTTGTAGTATGCATGCGTGCTTGCGTGTGTGTTGTGTGTGTTGTGTGTGTGTGTGTGTGTGTGTGTGTGTGTGTGTGTGTGTGTGTGTGTGTGTGCGCGTGTGTGTGTGTGCGCGCTTGTGTGTGTGTGTGTGTGCGCCTGTGTGTGTTAAACATTAGTGGAAATACTACATAAGAACAATCCTTAGCAAAAAGCAACATGAACAAATCAAACTGCAATAGTCAAAACAAAACAGTCTAAAATATGCAGAAATCATAAAACCGAGCCGACTGGACTTATCATTAAGTTCTGAACAAAGTTCAAAAGAAATACAGGTTCTTGGAAAATGCATTTAGATTCATCTTTTCTGAATTGTGATAGAGCTGATTCAAAATAAGGACAAAAGTACAAAATATGTGTTGTTGTACAACTATCAACAGCCCCGCATACACATTGAATGTTTTTTTATGAAGTTAGTTTTGAAAGCGTTTAACCGTAGAGTGCCTTTAAGCCGTCAGCTGACGCCGCATTAAAAATGCTTTCCCAGTGCCTATGGGCCGTCCACTGACGTCATGCATTTTTCTTGAATTTTCATTCGTTACTATTTCTATCAACGGACTTAAATAGAGTGTGCGTAGTAAGCCTTATATGTCTGTAGTATTAAAATGATATGTAAATGACCACACGTGAGGGGAAAGCCCATTTATTCTCATCACTGACTGGATGACCAGCCAGCACTTCGTCTCGCTTGCAAAGATGGCGGCGCAACCTTCGACAAGCGCAGCGACCAAATCAACGTATTTACACAGCTGAGCAGGCTCTGCTAATGATTTTTGACAAAGACAATAATCTTTTATTCAACGACTTACTCGAGCATAAAGGTGAGATGATGATTGTGATGGAATTGCTGACCGTATTCGTCAGTTATTGTGTCGGGCTGTGTGACCTCAATGTGTGTTCAGCTGACTGGTTTGCCAGCGTCGAACGAGCTCGCCTAGTGTGTACTCTGCACTGCGTGCCAGTGGTCAGTGACGTGGTAGTCAGCGTGAGAGGGGAGCGTGGCCTGCTCGCGGCGCGGCACAGGGCAGAGGGAAAGGTAGGGGAAGAGGAGCAGTGAAAGAGAGGGTTGAAGTCCAGCAAGGGGGCGTGGTGGGGAGAGGGGGGCGTGGTCGTGGACTGACCTGTCTGCATAGAGTGTGAGCGTCTTGACAGACTTCTAAACTGTTTTACTTCCATTTACAGGTGTAGTGTGACAATACAAACTTTATTTTCAACTTTTTGCTTTGTGTTCTTGTTTGGATGTGAAGCTGTAGTGGTAAATACATATGCTTTTGATCGTGCAAAAAAATCTATCCAAATCTAATTGTCTAAATACTTTTTTATTATCAAAATTAAAACAAAAGAAGCCCAGATTCAAAATCTTCATTCAATTTCCTTCAAAAATCATATATATTTCATTGTTATATCTTTTGTAGTTTCTGAGCTAGAATTTTTTGTTAATTATTACCCCCAAATCATTAGATTTCCCTGGCACTGGGAAAGCCTTTGTTTGTAACATTTTCAAGCAGCTTCAAGCAGCGAACGGGTTAACCTAAGTCTGTAAAACAGTGAAACAATTTTTTTGCGGTGTTTTGGGTGTTTATTGACATTTTTTTATATGTATAATCTATTAATGAATTCTTTTTTTAAACATTTTGTGATCGAGCGTTTAGACAACACTTTATTGAAGAGTTAGGCTTATGTACTTTGGGAAGCATGTAGTCTTTATATATCTTTTCAAAATTTTCAAAAGAAGCTTTTTGTAATAGAGAGTAACCTTCTTGTAAACTTAAAAGAATGGGAATATCCTTGGATTTAAAAGAGTTTTTTGCACCTGCCCGAGCAGTACGATCAGACCATTCATTTCCAGATATTGAACAATGAGATGGGATCCAACAAAAATCAACTGGGATACCCCTTGATATAAGAACATGAATAAGTATTTTAATTTATGTGACGATTTCAGCCGGGTTTTTCGGATTTGTTGATTCTAAAGCTTGGAGAATTGATTTAGAGTCTACACAAAAGAGTGCACCATAGAAATTGAATGGTGTATCAATGACATACTGAATAGCCATTAAAATTGCTATTAATTCAGCTGTGAAAATGGAGAAGTCCTTACCAAGGTAAAAAGATTTCTCATATAATCATCTTCAAAAAATGCAGATAATTTTTTTATATAAAACCGTTTAAGAACTGGGAGAAAACAATTGATACTTTTGTTGACTGGAACGTGGTTTTAAAGTTGGCTAATCAAATAAAAGAAATAAAACTGAAATGGTTTCAGTTAAGAATTTGTCATAGAATCCTTGTTACAAATGTTGTTTTGAAACAAATGGGGGTAACTGAAAATGATAGATGTACTTTTTGCAATAGCGAACGAGATTCTATCCACCACTACTTATGGCTATGTACTTACTCTAAAACATTTTGGCAAAATCTGGAAATGTTACTTAAACAGAAAACCGCACATCATGTGCGAATGTCATTTAACGTTGAATTAATATTGTTTGGCACTGATGAAATAACTCAAACGGACGAAATATTCAATATTATTACACTATGGGCAAAATATTTCATCTACAAATGTAGATTTAATCAAAGTAAGCCTACACTAAATTTTTTCGTAAAAGCTTTGAAAAGGAATTATCGTATTGGAAAAAAAAAAAAAAATATATATATATATATATATATATATATAGCTCCGAAATGCAGCTGTTGGAGTTTGAAAGAAAATGAGCACCTTATACAGGTCTGCTTGAGGAGTAAATGTCAAATTCTTTAAAAACATGCCTTAAAAAAATTAAAATCGTCACAAAGCCAAGGTGGTTATCCTTTCTTTTTTTTTTTTTTAAATGTTTTCCTTTTTTTCTTTTATTTAGACATGTATATTGACTTATTTATGTCAATTATAATTAACACTTAAATATAAGCGGTACACATAAGAAACAACAACTTCAACTAAATGCTCCTGGCAATTTTTTTTTTTTTTTTTGTTCCATAATGTTTCCTAGATACTAGGTAACAACCGGCAAGAAATAGTCAGACATCCATAAACATTGTAAGAAGACAGAGAAGGGTGTGCATATGAAGGGGGAGTGGGATTAAGGAGAGAATGAGACTTAGAGTGAAGTTTGAGTATAAGGGAGGGGAGTGGGGGGGGGGGGAGGGGAGGGGAGGGGGGGAAGGAAGGAGGGGGGGGAACCTTGTAAAAATGTAAACTCCTGAAATTAATTGAAATGATGAAATGATGTATCAAAGCAATGTATAGGGACTATTGTTTTTCTGTTCATACCATTGATATTATCAGCTATGTTAAATTCAATATTCGTGGAAATTACTGGAATATGCTTGTGTTTAATGTGCCTAAGTTTGTATTCATACCTGTTTGTGTTTTTTGGTTCTATTTTTCACAATAGCTAGAAATATTTATGTATTATCAGTTTAATGTATGTGTGAAAATTTCTGCGCACTGTCCTCTTTATGCGCATATGTATTTCTCCTGTTAGCTGAATAAAGCATGTTCCTCTGGGGAAAGGGAACAAAACAAAAAATAAAAAAAATAAATAAATAAAAAAGATTTCTCAATTTTTAAAGTGGGGATGACAAAACCACAGCCTGTCTGATTGTCTGATAAAGAACCATCAGTGAAGATGTTTAGATGATCAGGATAAAAATCATTCATATGGGATCTAGCTTCATATGCAAGAACATTCATGTTATCAAATGTGGACAATGGTGTATAGTTATAATCAAACTTTGCCTTAAAAAGCTCCCAGTTTGGGATGGGACTTATTGGAAAACGCACAGCTAATTTCATTTGATTAGTGTTTAATTTTGTCAATAGTTTAGAAGAAAATGTAAGAATAGTTTTATTAGATCGGATACGTTTTGCTCGCTAGGAAAATGAATATCGAACCTAATTTCAAGTTCCATTTGGTTTGAAGTTTGAATGGTAGAGCATCTTAAAATGTATTTAGCACAGGCTAATTTTCGCTGATCATCAAGAGGCAAAACCCCTGCTTCATGGTAAGATCCTATGATGGACCATGAAATGGAACGCCAAGGGCTATTCTATATGCTTTACAATCTATGCTCTGCAGATTGTTCAATAGATATTTTGGAGCACTAAAGAATACCTCTTGTGCATACGACAATTTAGATCTAATTAAAGCAGAGGACAAATGAATTAATGTATTTGTGTCTTGACCCCAGCTTTGTTTGCTTATGACTTTTAGAAGAAGAAGAAGTGTGTGTGTGGTGTGTGTGTGTGTGTGTGTGTGTGTGTGTGTGTGTGTGTGTGTGTGTGTGTGTGTGTGGTGCGTGGTGCGTGCGTGCGTGCGTGCGTGCGTGGTGTGTGTGTGTGTGGTGTGTGTGTTGTGGTGTGTGTGTGTGTGTGTGTGTGTCTGTCTGTGTGCATGTTGTGTGCGTGTGTGTCAGTGCCTGTGTAGGCCTCTGTTTTTATACATATCCTGAGGCATAGACATACAAACGCGAGCCTGCGCGTGCGCACACACGCACACACCCACGCACACTTCCACTCACACACCATGCACGCACGCACGCACGCACAGACACACAGACACACACACAGACACACACACACACACACACACACACACACACACACACACACACACACATACACACACACATGCACACACGAAGTACACGCTCGCACACAAATGAGAGAGAAAGAAGAGAGAGAGAGAGAGAGAGAGAGAGAGAAGAGAGAGAGAGAGAGAGAGAGAGAGAGAGAGAGAGATCTGTCTAATCCTGGGTCTGCCAGTCTAACAACTCATGTTTTCCAATATGTGGATACTCTATATTTGGAGATGTGTGGATGTCGAAGTGTACTGACCCTAGAATCTATCACAGAGAACTCTTTGCTGATGTAGGGCTGCAAGCTATTTGTTGTTGTTGTTGTTGTTGTTGTTGTTGTTGTTGTTGTTGTTGTTGTTGTTGTTGTTGTTGTTGATGTTTGTTGTTGTTGTTTTTCTTTTTTCTTTTTTCTTTTCAAACTACGTTTATTATGTCTTTGTTTGCCGGTGTTTCTTTCTTTATTTCTCTTTTTTCCCCCACTTTCTCTCCTCTTGAATAAAATAACATGTAGCAAGATCAAGAGCATTCGTGCCCATAGACTATAACAACATCACGTAATCTCAAACGAAATTGTTAATGATTCCTCCAGCTAAAAGACAGATTATCATCAGAACATGAGTCTGTTTACTAACTTTAATTATTCAGCAAATCCAGGTATAAACATTAAAAGGGATTTGAATAACAAATCTCAAACGAAATTGTTAATGATTCCCACCAGCTAAAAGACATCAGAACATGAGTCTGTTTTACTAAGTTTAATTATTCAGCAAGTCCAGGTATAAACATTAAAAGGGATTTGAGTAACAAAGAAAACAAATAAGCCACGTCACGAATGGGTGACCTGGGCTGGTCTAAGCGTAGACACCATGGTTTCTTACGTACGCTTCCCTGCCCCCTAGTTTTACGGCATTTGATTGCGTTTCCATGTGTGCTTTCCAATGGTTAGCAATGGTTTGCATAGATGCAGACTTTTCCATTGTCAGAGCCGATACGAAGGGTCATCTGATTTCACCGGCTTCACCAGGTCTGAATCAACAGCACGAGGTCATTTACCCACCCAACAATAAAGATGATCCTAGAGAAATCATATAGCACATTTTAGTCAAGTTGTGACATCTTTGGCGTTCAGTTTACCACATAATCCATACCCCTGCTATCCTTTCTAGACATGCCACTGGATTCTCTTGACATTCTCTTTCTTTAAACTCTTATCTTACCATGTCTTTCGCTGCTTATTCTTTGCTTTTCAACATCACTACATTTCACTTGATCCCAGCGCGTGGTTTTGGCTTCAAAGCGAGGTGAAAAAGAAGAGAGAAAAGTGACTGGTTCTGCAGGGCAGGCAAGACAAACAGGTCGCAGGACAAAGCACGGTGCATTTCGACCTCTTTGGTCTTCTTCAGGTCAAACAAACAACATTAAGGGCAATGAAAACGAAGAACGAACAATCACTTTTCTTCTCATATTCGGCACAAAATGGGAGTTGGATGAAAACAAAGCCGTTGGGAAGGGGATTATGGAAGTTAAAACAATATTCATGACAATAAAACTTAATGATTACAATAGTAATAATAGTGATGGTGTTAATGATAATGAAAATATTCAGATAATGATAAGGGTAGGAATACTACCACTTTTGGTAATGACGATAACAGTTGTAGTATTAATAGTGTCTTAGCACAAAAAGGGAGGTAGGAGAGGGGTTAGAGGATAGTGGAACATAATTTTTTCATAGATAAAATTAGTGCTTAATGCTGCGAAGATAATAGCGATGCTAGTAATAATGGTAGATTAATAACAATGTTTGATAGGAAGGAACAGAAATGATCAATGAATAAAAAGCAAACAAAACTATTGGGCGTTGACCACTACACGTAGCGTATGTGGTGTAGAGTGTTTGCACTAGTCTGCACGCAGTGACGCCTCCTTGATGAAACTAAAACTGATGCTCCACTGTCATCAAGCAAATCTGAAGCGTAGGTCAGACATCTGCTAAGTCGTAGCTACGAGGCCATCTTCTTCAATTTTGTCATCTTAGTTGCTACTTTATTTATCCATCAGCTTGAAAGCATGTGCAGTGTGGTCTCAAAACTTAGTGGATGTGATGCAGCGTATATGCATTAGTTCGCACACGCAGTGACGCCTCCTTGATGAAACTGAAACTTCCCTGTGTACACGTGCGTGTGTAGGTGTAGGTGTATGAGCCCCCCCCCCCCCCCCCCCCCCCCCCCCCGCCATTTTTCCCCAGCGTGTGTCCGTATGCATGTGCATGTGCGTTGTGTGTGTGTGTGTGTGTGTGTGTGTGTGTGTGTGTGTGTGTGTGTGTGTGTGTGTGTGTATGTGTGTGTGTGTGTGTGCGCGCGCACTGCCAGTGAGACAAATGGGAGACCAAGCCATTTCCTTGTGTACATGACTTTCGCCTCCATTGAGTCCACTGTGCTAGTGCTGGAATCGTACATCAGCAGAGGCCAGAGTTGTGTTCATGCTGACTTTGGCCTCCATTGAGTCCACTGTGCTAGTGCTGGAATCGTACATCAGTAGAGGCCAGAGTTGTGTTCATGCTGACTTTGGCCTCCATTGAGTCCACTGTGCTAGTCCTGGAATCGTACATCAGCAGAGGCCAGAGGGGCTTCAGAATCAGCAAGGACTGCTGATGTCAGACCTTGTGTTTGCCGAGGACAGCACACTGATCTGTTATCT
>CM065722.1:80617997-80622997 GCA_033310375.1 Conus canariensis | reverse complement strand
CTATGTAGAAAGTCAGAACACACTGAACTGCCTCTGTAGAACAGTCAGAACACACTGAACTGCCCTCTGTAGAACAGACAGAACACACTGAACTCATCCCTTCTGTAGAACAGTCAGAACACACACTGAACTGCCTCACTGTAGAACAGTCAGAACACACTGAACTGCCCTCTGTAGAACAGTCAGAACACACTGAATGCCCTCTGTAGAACAGTCAGAACACACTGAACTGCCTTCTGTAGAACAGTCAGAACACACTGAACTGCCCTCTGTAGAACGCCACTGAATCCGTAGAACACAACACTGAACTGCCCTCCTGTAGAACAGTCAGAACACACTGAAACTGCCCTCTGTAGAACAGTCAGAACACACTGAACTGCCCTCTCTACAACAGTCAGAATAACTATGAACTGCCCTCTGTAGAACAGTCAGAACACACTACGCTGAACGAACCTGAACGCCTCTGTAGAACAGTCAGAACACACTAAACTGCCCTCTGTAGAACAGTCAGAACACACTGAACTGCCCTCTGTAGAACAGTAGAATCACTGAAGCCCAGAACTGTAAAACTGCCTTCTGTAGAACAGTCAGAACACACTGAACTGCCCTCTGTAGAACAGTCAGAAACACACTGAACTGCCCTCTGTAGAACAGTCAGAACACACACTGAACTGCCCTCTTGGAGAACAGTCAGAACACACACTGAACTGCCTCTGTAGAACAGTCAGAACACACTGAACTGCCCTCTGTAGAACAGTCAGAACACACTGAACTGCCCTCTGTAGAACAGTCAGAACACACTAGAACTGCCCTCTGTAGAACAGTCAAAACACACTGAACTGCCCTCTGTAGAAAAGTCTAGAACACACTGAACTGCCCTCTGTAGAACAGTCAGAACACACTGAAACTGCCCTCTGTAGAACAGTCAAACAACACTCGAACTGCCCTCTGTAGAAAGTCGAACACACTGAACTGCCCTCTGTAGAACAGTCAGAACACACTTGAAATGCCCTGTAGAACAGTCAGAACACACACTGAACTACCCTATGTCGAACAGTCAGAAACAACTGAACTGTCCTCTTGAACAGTCAGAATCACTGAACTCCCATTGCAGACAGAACACACACTCAACTGCCTTCTGTAGAACAGTCAGAACACACATGAACACCTCTGTCAAAACAGTCAGAACACACTGAACTGCCCTCTGTAGAACAGTCAGAACACACTGAACTTGCCCTCTGTAGAACAGTCAGAACACACTGAACTGCCCTCTGTAGAACAGTCAGAACACACTGAACTGCCCTCATGTAGAACAGATCAGAACACACAGTGAACTGCCCTCTGTAAACAGTCAGAACACACTGAATGTCTTGTAGAACAGTCGAACACACGAACTGCCCTCTGCAAACAGTCAGAAACGATGAACTGCCCTCTGTAGAACAGTCAGAAACACACTGAACTGCCCTCTGTAGAACAGTCAGAACACACTGAAACTGCCCTCTGTAGAACAGTGCAGAACACACTGAACTGCCCTCTGGCGTAGAACAGTAGGAGAACTAACACTGAACTGCCCTCTGTAGAACAGTCAGAACTAACAACTGAACTGCCCTCTGTAGAACAGTCAGAACACACTTCACTGCCTCTGGAGAACAGTCAGAACACACTTCACTGCCTTATGTAGAACAGTCAGATCACACTGAACTGCCTTCTGTAGAACAGTCAGAACACACTGAACTGCCCTCTGTAGAACAGACAGAACACACTGAAGTGCTCTCTGTAGAACAGTCAAAACACACTGAACTGCCCTCTGTAGAACACTCAGAACACACTGAACTGCTCTCTGTAGAACAGTCAAAACACACTGAACTGCCCTCATTACAACAGTCAGACTACACTTCACTGCCTTCTGTAGAACAGTCAGAACACACTGAACTGCCCTCTGTAGAACAGTCAGAATACACTGAACTGCCCTCTGTAGAACAGTCAGAACACACTGAACTGCCCTCTGCAGAACAGTCAGAATTCACACTGAACTGCTCTCTGTGGAACAGTCAGAGCACACTGGACTACCCACTGCAGAACAGTCAGAACACACACACAACTGCCCTCTCTAGAACAGTCAGAACACACTGAACAGCCCTCTGTAGAACAGTCTGAACATCACTGAACTGTCCTCTGTGGAACAGTCAGAACACACTGAACAGCCCTCTGTAGAACAGTCAGAACACACTGAACTCCCCTATGTAGAACAGTCAGAACACACTGAACTGCCCTCTGTAAAACAGTCAGAACACACGGAACTGCCTTCTGTAGAACAGTGAGAACGCACTGAACTGCCCTCTGCAGAACAGTCGGAACACACTGAACTGCACTCTGTAGAACAGTCAAAACACACACTGAACTGCCCTCTGTAGAACAGTCAGAACACACTGAACTGCCCTCTGTAGAACAGTCAGAACACACTGAACTGCCCTCTGTAGAACAGTCAGAACACACTGAACTGCCCTCTGTAGAACAGACAAAACACACAGTGAGCTGCCCTCTGTAGAACAGTCAGAACACACTGAAATGTCCTATGTAGAATAGTCAGAACACACGGAACAGCCCTCTCTACAACAGTCAGAATACGATGAACTGCCCTCTGTAGAACAGTCAGAACACACTGAACCGCCCTCTGTAGAACAGTCAGAACACACTAAAGTGCCCTCTGTAGAACAGGCAGAACACACTGAACTGCCCTCTGTAGAACAGTCAGAAAACACACTGAACTGCCTTCTGTAGAACAGTGAGAACACACTGAACTGCCCTCTGTAGAACAGTCAGAACTAACACTGAACTGCCCTCTGTAGAACAGTCAGAACACACTTCACTGCCCTCTGGAGAACAGTCAGAACACACTTCACTGCCTTATGTAGAACAGTCAGATCACACTGAACTGCCTTCTGTAGAACAGTCAGAACACACTGAACTGCCCTCTGTAGAACAGAAAGAACACACTGAAGTGCTCTCTGTAGAACAGTCAAAACACACTGAACTGCCCTCTGTAGAACACTCAGAACACACTGAACTGCTCTCTGTAGAACAGTCAAAACACACTGAACTGCCCTCATTACAACAGTCAGACTACACTTCACTGCCCTCTGTAGAACAGTCAGAACACACTTCACTGCCCTCTGTAGAACAGTCAGAACACACTGAACTGCCCTCTGTAGAACAGTCAGAACACACTGAACTGCCCTCTGCAGAACAGTCAGAATTCACACTGAACTGCTCTCTGTGCAACAGTCAGAGCACACTGGACTACCCACTGCAGAACAGTCAGAACACACACACAACTGCCCTCTCTAGAACAGTCAGAACACACTGAACAGCCCTCTGTAGAACAGTCTGAACATCACTGAACTGTCCTCTGTGGAACAGTCAGAACACACTGAACAGCCCTCTGTAGAACAGTCAGAACACACTGAACTCCCCTATGTAGAACAGTCAGAACACACTGAACTGCCCTCTGTAAAACAGTCAGAACACACGGAACTGCCTTCTGTAGAACAGTGAGAACGCACTGAACTGCCCTCTGCAGAACAGTCAGAACACACTGAACTGCACTCTGTAGAACAGTCAAAACACACACTGAACTGCCCTCTGTAGAACAGTCAGAACACACACTGAACTGCCCTCTGTAGAAGAGTCAGAACACACTGAACTGCCCACTGTAGAACAGTAAGAACACACTGAACTGCCCTCTGTAGAAGAGTCAGAACACACTGAACTGCCCACTGTAGAACAGTAAGAACACACTGAACTGCCCTCTGTAGAACAGTCAGAAAACACACTGAACTGCCCAGTGTTGAACAGACACAACACACTGAACTGCCCTCTGTAGAACAGCCAGAACACACACTCAACTGCCTTCGGTAGAACACTCAGAACACACTGATCTGCCCTCTATAGAACAGTCAGAACACACTGAACTGCCCTCTGTAGAATAGTCAGAACACACTGAACTGCCCAGTGTTGAACAGAACACACTGAACTGCCCTCTGTAGAACAGTCAGAACACACACTCAACTGCCTTCTGTAAAACAGTCAGAACACACTCAACTGCCCTCTGTAGAACAGTCAGAACACACTGAACTGCCCCCTGTAGAACAGTCAGAACACACTGAACTGCCCTCTGTAGAACAATCAGAACGCACTTCACTCGCCTCAGTAGAACAGTCAGAACACACTGAACTGCCCTCTGGAGAACGATGAGGGAAAAAACCCTGATCTGCTCTTTGTAGAAGAGTCCGAACATATACTGAACTGCCCTCTGTAGAACAGTCAGAACACACTGATCTGCTCTCTGTAAAACAGAGCACAATGAACTGCACTCTGTAGAGCAATAAAACAAAACCGATCTGTCCTTTGTAGAACAGTCAGAGCACACTGAACTGCCCTCTGTAGGACAGTCAGAACACATTGAACTGCCCTCTATAGAACAAACAGAACACACTGAACTGCCCTCTATAGAGCAGACATAACACACTGCACTGTCCTATGTAGAACAGTCAGAACACACTGCACTGTCCTATGTAAAACAGTTAGAACACATTGCACTGTCCTCTGTAAAACTGTTAGAACACACTGCACTGTCCTCTGTAAAACAATTAGAACACACTGCACTGTCTTCTGTAAAACAGCTAGAACACACTGCACTGTCCTCCGTAAAACAGATAGAACACACTGCACTGTCTTCTGTAAAACAGTTAGAACACACTGAACTGGCCTCTGTAAAACAGTTAGAACACACTGAACTGGCCTCTGTAAAACAGTTAGAACACACTGAACTGGCCTCTGTAAAACAGTTAGAACACACTGCACTGTCCTCTGTAAAACAGTTAGAGCACACTGAACTGGCCCTTGTTAAACAACCAGAACACACTGAACTGCCATGAAAAACCATGGACACCTTCATTGCATGTCCCGTGAACAACCGTGGACACCTTCACTACATGTCC